>LDDX01000271.1:899867-936685 GCA_012184315.1 Arthrobotrys entomopaga
ATATCGGGGCCATTAGAATGAAGATATTACAAATATGTTGCTTCTAGGGCTATATAATCATATAACAACTAACTAGTTTTGGTAGCATAGTTCAATATATTAATATACCATATATACCGACATGTGTCCAGTCCTAAGGTCATACTTAAGTGTAGTGTTGGGATATGTATATATCAATATCGTAAATTTATGATTGATTCGGGCGGATCCAGATCTCTGGCTGCAAAGACGTCTAGGAAGTGTACTAAGGCTTAAAGTGCAAGGAAATATCGATCCATATCTAGACTTACGAATGCTCCAAGCACGGTTAATACAGGAAAGTTTATAATTTAAAGCTCTTCGTTATTTGGTGAAGAATCTAGACAGCAACAGCACTTTGAGTGTGCAATCGTGTCATCTGAGACTCTTCTCCTAACGAAGGGTGGTCACCTCCTACTCTGATCTCATCAAAGTAGAACATAGAGAATGTGGCTGGACCAAATATTTTAGGAATGCGAAGGTTACTTTCATTCAAGATTTAGACATCTTTAGCAAAGCAAGTAACAGTAATCTCAAAATACGCCTATTATACATCCCTGAAATTATAACACCTCGACATTAATCGCTGAAACAAAATCGTAAACAATACCAGAAATATAACGCCTTGTATATGCTATGATATCCAAATAAAAACCACAAGCGCCAGCTTTTGATACCCAATAAAACAAAGACACCTCGTAAAAACATCAACCCCCAGTTTCATGCTCAACACTCAATATAATACAGTAATTAATGATATGATAACTTGAACTTCTGTCCTCTCAATATGATGAGGAGTTGTGGAGATCTGCTCGTTTAATTCTCAATGCTAATCGGAAATTCTTCCGCTAGTTCCAACGCCAAACCATCCGACGCAGGCTTCAACCACGTCGTTTGCAGTGTGGCCTGGGCCCCATGCCCAATCGTCTTTATCGGGTCGCTCGCTACCGCTATCAGAAGCATATCCGTCATCTTGTTCTTCTTCGTACTTGTGATCGTAACCTCCAGACTGTGCATCGAGTGAATCGACGTTGCTCGCGACTGTATCCGACTCCCGTAGCACGTCTTCGTTCTCGAAGGATTCGTCAAATCGAGCAGGTGGCAGTCGTTGCGTCAAGCGAGAGACTTCCTTCCCTGTTTTCTTTTTAGGCCCCCCAGCACGCACTGGCATCTTGGAGGGAGAACCTCCAACATCAGCGAACAACAAAGCTGCCGTGCGTTTGAAACTTCGCTGTACTGGTGATTCTTCAAAACGGCGCTTCTTGACTCCGGTTTGTTTGGTAAGGGTTGTGGCAACCTTGCTCGTGGGGCTGGGTCCCGACTTTGGCGTCAACGGAGTTGCGCTTATACCCGCTTTGGATCCCTCAGTATTTCTTTGCGGTTTCTTTCCATCTTTCTTGCTCGTAGCAGCCTTTGCTATCTTCTTCTTGGATTTTTTGGCGAGCACACTTTCGCTAGAAGTGCTTACTCGCTTCCTCTTGCTAATGACTGTATTTGTTGCCATGGTGTCAGACTTCCGCGGTCTGCCTCGTGTGGTCGTCTTCTTGACGGAAACTTCGACAGAAAATTCTGGAGACGTTGGGGGAGTTCGATACTGGGAGCGCAGGTTATATCTCTTTGCGGCTGAAGAGTCTTGAGAGTTTTGCCCAGCAGTATGAGTCATGGATTTCGTCGTGTTCTGAGAGGTTGGAGAAGTATCTTTAGAATCAAGTTCATCACCAGTCATGATTCTTGCCTTCTTTTTTGTCGGCGCGCATATGTCCGCCAATTCATCTTGCTCCTCGGCCGGTGGCTGTGATGCATGTGGCGATTTCCTTTTGCGGTTGGGGTGGTTTGGACGAGGGTTCCGCTTTTTAGAACCGGCTTGACTGTTTTCATCAGTCTCAGAGCCTGGTGGCTGTTCCTCGTCCTTGACGCATGTCTTGGCTGGCAATTTTGGTTGTTTCTTTGGCGACGGAGGGTCTCGATCCCACAATTCGAATAACTGTGTGACTTGTTGACGAACAGCAGCGGGGATGCCCGTTGTGAACGGAAGAATAGAGTTCTTAGAGGTCTTTATTTTGGGCTGATTGATACCAAGGCCCGCTTTCAGAATCATCGTCGTAGGTGCGCCGCCGTATGGTCTTGGAAATCGAGCGGCTGCTTCCTTGGGGTCCATTTTTGGCATGACGGATTCCTCGAAAAAATAAGGCATGTAGAGATTCGTGGCAGAAGCGGAGGCGTACTGGACAGCAGTAGGAACGGTTCGAGGTCTTATCAGACCTGTTGAAGCGGCTACGAGTCTTGCGTCGTAATCTGCAAGTTCGTGATCGATAAAGTATTGGATGTTGGTGGGTAAGATGATCCAGCGAGGTTGCTGACAATCATAGACACAGTGACAGTTCCGACAAAGAGTAACGAGGTTATGGGGAGATGCGAGATGTCGGAGATTTGGAGGGAAAATTCCCACGGTGTCACGATAATTTAGAAACTATATCAGACCACATTTGTAAGAAGCAGTCACATAAGAAAAGGAAAGAAAGCCAGGCATAGGGTAGCTTCGAGGCTACGATGACATACCAGATCGCGATTGGAGGCCACAACATTGTGGGCGGTCTCCAGCATGACAGTATTTTCCTGTGCACAAAGCCAGCATTCTCGCCCATCCCGAGACTTGACCACCAGTTTTTCGCTATCGTTTGGCTTTGAAAAGCCAGAAGAGAGAGGGTTTCTTGTGACGGATCGTTCCAATGTGGCGGCTCGACGCGACCGTGTACGAGTGGTTTTTTCGATAGACGCAATGCTAGCGGCTAGTGTATAAGTGGATCTGAGTCTTCTAGAGGGACGGTCGGATGTGGTCATTATGGAAGCATTGGCGGAGAAGGAAACTTCTGGAAGATTCTGGTCTTCGTTGCTATCCCAAGAGACCTCGGCAATGTCCTCGAACTTCCTCTTAGAACTACCAGATGAAGGAGGCGAGCGAGGGGGTGTTTGATGGGAGACTTTAGTCTTTGATGGTAACGGTGGTGGAGCGAGAGGGGTATGGCTGACAATGGCGGCTTTGATATCTGCGGTAAAAGCGGTGGTGGTATCATCGATGGCGACAGGGGATCTAGAGGTGGTTCTCCGACCGGACCCGCGGCCACGCTTTGCTTTCTGACGTCCAACCATGATTTTGGGTATCGAATGACATTTAGGAAAGGAGAGTATATCGAAGGTAATAAAGTCACCTGATGGCGAGAGGAGATTGTAAGGATGGCGATGACTGAACGGTGGTGGATTGATTGATGTTGACGATGAGTTTGGGGGCCGAGTTTGGGAGGACGGCAAACCAAAACAAAATACTTTGCCTGTTTTTGGCTGCCGTCTCCAACGACAACAACAGAAAACTACCACGCACGCAACGCAGAAAATCCAATTCGCATACCAGCCTAGCGCAAAGGACGTACTTATCGATAATTATCTCGAACATTGGATCAAGATCTTAATTAAGATGGATCTATTTCATTCTATTGCCAATAATATAATATACCAGGAGAATTTGTTATCTGTTCGTTACATACAGGTCAACTAGTCGAAAGGGTGGATTGAGATCGGCCTATCCACCCTTCTGTTCTACCAGCCTGATCAGCTTGTTTAGATGTGATGCTTCAGCTCGGTGCAGCATTTGAGCATCCTCTGATACCTGTAAGCTACACACTTTACACTCCCACATTGTCTTGATACCATCATAATCTGGCTCACTTGGCTGCGAAGGTGGCACCTTAGGTGATATCTCACGTGGTGGGGGCCGTGCCACCCAGACAGGAGCCTGCAGCACCACGGCGGCAATACTCGCCGCTTGCGTACTAACACCCAGCTGCGGCCAGTTCGAAGCTTCCAGGTCAGATATTTCCTTCTTACCAAACTTGCACTCTCTCTTCATATCCTGAACTTCCATAATTTCATTCCCTTCTAAAATGATTTCTCTTGCCATATTATTCGCATACCAGACCCCGAGCTCCCTACACGCCATCGCATCCTCTAAACTGTCATGAATGCCCGTCCCGGTTCGAATCTTCACACCTGCCCTTATCCTACACATTGCCTCCAACCCTGTTCCTTCATCATCCAGCCAAGCATCCAATTCATCATCTCCGATCCTCTTTATCCGACTCTCCACCTCTTGTGTGTCCACAATGGTCGGATGCACCCATCTCAAGCTTAAAAAGTCGTTCGTTCCACCGTGCACGAATACCATTGTATCGGGTCCTATGAACTCAAACAATTTCTCCCTCGCAGCATCACGGCCTAGTATCGCTGTGGAAGCGTTGATTGCCGCACTTATATCTTTGAACGAGATCCCGTGGATGGACGTCAGCATGTTTTTAACCTTGGCCTGCGGCTTCACCAGCGAATCTATCAAAACTTCTTTGGTGAACATGTCGATCAATGTCAATTTTATCAATTCGGGTTGGTTGAATCGATTTGTTGCCATCTCGCAATCAAGAGACACCGCTGTGCGAGCGCTCTTTGAACGACTGTTGTTTAGCGGTTTAAAGGGCGGGGTGGTATGAAGCTCCCAAAATCCGCGAGGGAGTGGTGAGTCGCTGTTCCAGTCATGGGCGGGAAATATTTGACATCCGGTTGGTTCTCCAGGGTAGGTTACAGTAGTTCCCCTACAGCATGTCCATATCCGGTCCTGACATATACACAGATGCGATGTGAGTTCAACGAAAATGTGTAATTAAAAGCTAGTGAAAAATAGATGATGACTTACCTGCTCTAGCCTTTTACCAGGGTGGATTTTGCATTTTAATCTTTCCTTGTAGTCAACGATCCCGCTGTTAG
The DNA here is from genome assembly GCA_012184315.1 of Arthrobotrys entomopaga. Classification (NCBI taxonomy): domain Eukaryota; kingdom Fungi; phylum Ascomycota; class Orbiliomycetes; order Orbiliales; family Orbiliaceae; genus Arthrobotrys; species Arthrobotrys entomopaga. Next base: position 904,695 of record LDDX01000271.1, read on the forward strand.
GCTTCAATGCAAAGGCTATTAGAAATTAGTACCAAGAGTTATGAGGCAAAGCACAAAGAGCGTTCGCAGTAAGCCCTCCTCAAGATATCAAGCAAAGCAACTGGGATTTTACCTTTGCACCGCTTGCAATATGCTTCAAACTTGTGCAGCAACTCCTCACAACTAAACTTCTCCCTACGATAGCCATATCGCTTATATTTCTCTTTCGGCAAGACGAAAGTCCTCAAAGACTCTTCGCGCTGCAGTGTGAATGCAAACTCGCTCCAGGGTTGAGATTTTGTAGTGGTTATACCAGGCATTTTGGATGGATAGTTGACAACAACTTTTGTAGCCTGGTAGAGTATAATATGAAGAGGAAAACTCAAACAATAGTATACGATTAAGGGATGAATTGAATAGGAGAAATGGAATCCTGTGATTGCCCAAGTCATATATGACGCCAAAGGCGCACGCTTCTGGATCCTAATTAACTAGTGGGAGCTTCGGCTGGTTGCGATTTCCCCGTTACCCAAGATGTTGTTTGTGGGTTTGCATCTGCTTGGTTGGTTCGCTTTGGGTCCCTTTCCTTGTTGTGAGACCTGCGGTCGCCCGCCCTGATTCAAAAATTGTCCTGGAGAAAGCAAAGACAAAAAGAAAGATATCAAGGGATATATCATGACCAAAAAACCACAGAATAGCAAATTGACCTGTAACAACAGAATGAAGCATAGCCGGCTGCCGGATTGACATTTATACAATTCTATAGTCATCCGGAATTCTGTAATGCTTCCCTCTTTGGAATTTCAGGGGAAACCGAGTATGGGTAATCAGTGTTCGACGGCCTAAAAAATTCCCCTGAGCGAGAATGCGAGTTCGAAGTGGGTGTAGAGGGCTGCTGGCCGGTTGGTCTTTGGCAGCGGTGCGGGCTAAACAAACCGTTCCTGGTGCCATTGTGCGAGGAATGGACGCCTGCATTTGAACCCGCAAGTCCGTTGAGCCGCCTCAGGCATGCCTTTCCTTAGCCTGGAGATTTGACAGTTCTTGATACAGTTTTCTTTTCGGAAAAGGACAGCTTAGCGAAACCACAACAGCTCTTTCCTTAGAAAATGCCAGTCTGAGATTCCTGAGATTATTATCAGAGAGGTGAGGAAAACATAGGGAGGAGCTACCCTTCTTTTGTATTTCCTTATCTTCCTAGGAATTCTAGAGTCCGCGCAAAGTAGATAAGTCCGGCGACGAGACTAAGATATGTCATAGATAGGATTTGTTGTCCTTAGAAAGGATTCTAGTACATTATTCTCTTGCTGGTCTCGAGGTACTCAACGCAATGCGAAGTTATCTTGCATCGCCTTCTGATCCTTGAATTGAATTCGATTTTAATTCTTATCGAACACAATTCCTATCAAACACACAATTGAAGTTTGAAGGTGCCTGTGCTCAAGCATTGCCTGCTAGTGAATCATTAATTTTGACTGAACAAATCGACAATCCGCCATCTTAGGTCTGCAATGTGAGGATTGAACTAGATTTCTCCAAGGCCCTAGATCTATAAAAGATGAGGGCTCGAGTTCATATAATCTTCTTACCCCAAAATTCGAGAATATCTTGATATTAGATTTTCTGATTTTTGCACTTCTGCGCTTGACCTGGTCTCGCGATTTGGTAACGAGACTGCATGAGGTCTTTCTCAGCACCGATACTCAGTCGCGTTGTTGTTTGCAACTTGTGTTGTTATAAAGATCCTGCAAACCCAACTTTTGCCTGGAATCCTGGGGGCAGGGTGTTTTCGCATGTATCACAATCAGTGCACCCAATTTTGGTGTGGGTTGAGCAAATCGTACGAAACCACACAAAATTATAATTGAAACATGATTTAGCGAGCTACCCTTAGCACAGCACGAGGATTAAATTTAATTCGGTCCCCCCCCAACGTCAACGACGAGTTGATCCTATTGACAATTTGATCGATCATATCCGAGCTACAACTAGCTTGAATAGGGTGTAGCATGTCTGAGTAAAATCTGATACCTTTTACCACGGACAGTCGCGTCCTAGAGTGCCAGAGCATCAGATCTCGAGAACAAAAGTCTGTTTGGGTTACGTCGCGTTGCGTTGCCCATGCACATTATAGGCAAATATTGGTCTCGCTGTGTGCCAGACTCTGTGCGTTGCGTGGTATGAGTCTGGCACACAGCGAGACCAGCAAATATTAGAAAACTCCATCTCAATAACACAGCTAGCCAGCGACCGCGGAGGGATCTAGATGAGCAAGGCCTTATCGCGATTGTGTGGAAACCTGGTGCATATATTGGTGGAGTACAATCTTTCCCACGTCGGTCGCAATCGAAAGCTGGCTGTATTTATATAATTTATAAGCGTCAACTGACTTGATAAATTCTCACAAGCAGGTTCTTAGCTTTATATGAAGTGTTGAAGTACTTCCTGTCATACTTTGCCGCTATAGCTAGTATAATAATATTCTCGGCTGCTGTTGCTATCACGAGCACTAATCGGGACCAGGACGGCATCTGGCTTGCGAAACAAACGAAGTAACAACGACCAAAAACTGTTGACTAATCTCGAGAATCCGAATTGTTTCAATTCCCTTTAAATTCAAGCATTTGAAGCAAAGTTAAAAGTATCCAATTCCTTGGGTGTCGACATGTCAGATCGCGAGGGATTCCGGGCCGGGATTATCTTGCCTACCAATAACCATTTTGATTACGTCACGGACTTGAACCAAAATTGGCTCTCAAAAGATAGAAAATATTGACTATGATCAATCTATTTTAAACTGCTACTTAGGAACGACTATTCAAAGACTCTTCGGGTTTCCAATATTTCTCTTGGCACCCTTTACCTTTACTTCTGACCTGATTTCTCCTCATCTTTGGCACCAATGGAGACAACTGGGATCTCTTCCAGATGGATGCTCTCCCCCAGTTGCTTTTCAGTCGTCTTGTTGAGAACCTCGTTGTTCTCGCTACTCTCGAACAAGAAGGTCAATTCTTCAAGAGTTCGTCCGGATGTTTCAGGGAACAAGAAGTAGATGAATACAATTTCGAATCCGAGCCAGACGCAATAGGTTATATAATACTTCCATGAGATAGCGGATAAGGCTATTGGGTTGACAAATTGGTTGAAGAAACCTGCAAGTCTGCCAAATACTTGGAAGAAAGCCTATGATGAGGGTTAGCCCGTATCTTTATCACGTTTTAAAATGATGTGGGTACTGACAATACCGTTGGACCGAATATGGAAGGGCCATAGCTCGACGAGGAAAGCTAGATCAATAGTTAGATCCCGAAATTGAGTTCTAATGGGTTTCTAGTTTTGGATTATCAAACTCACTGTACGACAATGAATTATAACCAACATTGTAGAAAGGAGCTGCAAGTGTTATAAGAGTTAGTATTATGTTGACACGCTAAAATTATAAAATGAAGCTCCTGATAGCTACAATAACGCTGCGCAGGGGTCGAAGGGTGTCGCAAAGAACGGGGTAGAAGGGTACGTACTGTATAGGAAGATCATCACTATGATGGCAATACCGGCCGATTGGTTCTTCGTGTCTGCATATCTCGATGCAGCTATTGTCCACGCAATATATACGCAAAGAAGACCGATGGTACAAATAAAGTATCCTACTCTTCGCCGAACCAACCTAGGAATGGTCAATGCAATAATGGTGCCGTTGACTAACTGCCAACAGGTTTGTCCAAGATTAATTCGTGCTTGCGTGCCCTTATTCGTGATGCCAGCCTGGTTGAGGATCTGAACGAGATAGTAGCTGATGAGGGTATTTCCGGACCTGTTTTACGTACAATGTGTTAGGGCACCTTTGATATACTGTAGGACTGTCTACTGAATTGGAGAATCGAAGTCATACCATTGTGTGAAGAGACCGAGAAAGCCTGTAATTAGGGAGCGTTTCCTGTTTCCTGCGGTTCTGAAGAGTTCTCGCCACCCTAGTTTCTCATGTTCAAGTTCAAGTTGGATAGCAGTTTGAACTTGAACGATTTCAGCCTTAACAAGTTCACTGTTTGTATCTCCTTCGGCGTGGTACTTGATAAAGAACGCTTGTGCTTCCTCGATTCGGTCTTTTTGGATTAGCTAGATACGTAACAGATGTTAGTTTGTTGGATAACAAATATGCAACTCGACACAGGCCGAGATTTGCTGCATTGATTCGCTGCGAGACCACATTGATTCGAAATAACTTACGTAACGAGGGCTTTCCGGCATCCATGGCATGAAACAAATTTGAAGAAGACTAGGTAAACACTGTAAAAGACTTGGGATTCTCCAGCCCCAAGTGTTGGGCATGGCGAATGTTCCAAGGGTGATGGCTGCCGCGACGATGGCCCCGATGAACCAGGAGGCGTTGAAGACCGATGTCAATGTTGCTCGTTCTTTGGGATATGCTGTTTCGCCGATAAGAGCGGAGGCTCCGACTATACCATATGGAATTCCGAACCCGAGAATAACACGTGCAACAACAAACATGGCAACTGGATTAATTATTTCATTGTTAGGCTCCAGTCTTCTCCCATTATTTTTTACAAGCTTGTACCAGCCGGCTAGCCGTGCTGTTGGGACTTGTCTATGATGTGAAACTTGATTTAAGTACTTACAGTTTTGCGAAGCGGCTTGCAAGATAGCACCGATGATCATAATGACAGAGCCGAATATAATTGTTGCTCTTCGGCCCCATCTGTTTGAAATTAGCGGGATAAATGGGAGGCCGGCGATTGCACCCAAGCTATAAGAAGAGCTGAGGACACTAAGCCTGGAGCCCTGAGGATTGCCAAAGAATTCAATCCAATTTTCCACAGCCTGGAGACCTATACTAAAATTAGCCAGAGAATCTCCTAGAAAACCACGTCCTTGGTGGATCTTGTCGACTAAAGGGCATAAGCATACCGTTCATCATCGAAGAGTCGAATCCAGAAGTCATCTCAATACCAATACATGTTGGGAACATGATCAAGTAGAGAGACCTTAGATTCTTTTTCTTATACCATGGAATCGTATCTTGCTCTACCAGAGCCGTCACAACTGGATCGGCTGGGTTACCGAGAAATGCACCAGGAGCCATTGCTACTAAGACGAACTATCTCATGCAAGAAATAGATGAAAGGGAGAGATGGTAGCTCAGTGTCGTAGGAAGAACCGGTAAGTTATCGGCCACTGAGCTTTCCTCAAAAGTCGAGGGACAATGCACTAATATATATGTTTTTCGGGAACCCATTGTTTCCTATAAATGAACTCCAGCCCCCCGCATCCAGCATCTTGGTAAGCGGTGCCCTCCCCGCATCTGAATATCAGGGTCTCCACGACCTTGTGGAGTTATGTTGAGATTCTAAATCATTGAATACGAGAACGTTGAGCTGATCTGTCTTGTCGTGTCGCACAGTAGCTGCATACCCAATTATCCCAGCAATTTTATAGCTAGGACATCCTAGAAAGGATATATGGATCTTAGACGAATGGAAGGTTTGGATTTGACTATCAAACTTCCAATTGAACCGAAGTTCGCACCATTAACCTAGACATGTCGACAGAAGAACCCGTGTCGTGCGCATGCCGAATTTCATCTTGTCGATTCTTGGCGCTAATAAAACAGGTTATTGATGTTCGTAGCACCTATAGTCGCGGTTAGAAGATACGAGAGCATCGCGAACAACAATTCGTACGACCCACACGAGGGAATTCTCAACATCGATTTATATGAGGACGGTACCACTAGGTTACAAACCCGAAATCGATAAGCTGGGAAGACTCCGGTTAAAATATTCCTGGGCAAGCCAAGATGTAGCATCCAGGTCGTATCCAAGGCCCAGTCTGCACGTTATTTCCACAAAGAAGCCTTCGGGGTTGTCATTACGGACGGCAGTGACCACGGAGGTATGAAGAATCTCTTCTCTGTTGCCATATATCGTCTCCAACCGCAAAAACGAGATATTACGGGCTTGGCCGATATCTTGGGTTGTCTGCCAAGCGAGTCGATTAATATTGCATGCATCGATTGCAGCGGGTTTAACCGGGGAAAACCAGCAGGCTGCAGAGTCATTCCGTGCAATATCTTTGGGTATTGATTAGCTCGGTCAGAGGGCCGACCAACCGGACCGTTCTTACTTGCCGTTGGTCATGACTCGGTTCGTGTTCATTCGTAGCATCCTTCTTTATCCAATATCGAGAGTGTCATGAGATGCGTTTCTGCAAGGCGAGTACTCGAGTACGTAGGATACGTATAACACATGAATTAATTTTCTCAATGAACTGATTTTGACTTGAGGTGAGTATATATCTGATACCAAGACGAAGACAGAAATTTATCAATTAATTGATGCGATCAAGAATCATGATCACGGTCCTAAAGGATACCATCAAGTTTAAGAACAAGGTGTGGCGTCACTGGGTAAAAGGTTAGATGTGCAGCGATACCTTGCCTTGTCAACTCGCCTCAAGGCTAAAATCGCCTATTCCTTTGTTGACATTCCATGCATTTCCGCCCAATTGATCAATTGACACCCTCATATTAATCTTTTTATTCGCAGAAATTTTTGTCCTCCGAACCCTCAAGCCGAGCTCCTGCTCTCTGAGGTCACGTTTCTGGTTGCCCAAGAGGCTCGTACGAGCTCGTTCGAGTTCCCGGTGAGAAACCACAAATCATTTAGTTGGAACCACCATTTTTCGTGCAAATTCTACTGCTTTCAAAATCCAAGACCCACGATTCGATTTAGTTGCACGTTGGGCTTCGAATGCTGCTAAGGTTTAAATGCAAGACATTAAACTGAGGAATCAAATGAAAGATCTTGAGCAATGGAGGACCCACTGGGAAGCCGTTTTCAACCGCAACATTAGTTGTGGCCCGCTAGTTGCCCAAACTTAAGCGACCAGCAAAATATTTTTGGTGCGACCCAGGTAAAAAGCTTGCATGGTTACTCTCTGCGCCTTTCCTTCTTATCTTCCTCTTTCGCAATTTTCATTCACCTGTTCTATGATTACTTAAGTATCCTTTAATCAAGAACTCTAATGCTTTAAGTAAGCACTTAAGTAGCCAGGTGTTTGTTATCTTTCTAATACCTCGAAACAAGCTCCTCATGAGCTTAAGAGCTTAGAAGAAGAAGTTCAACGTTTCGTGTTGTCTCCAGGATTAGCTACCAGGATTGATCACCAGCCCTGGAACTTGCGCGGTTCAACGGGGCCAGGACGACAATGAAATAACACTATAGCACTAGCCTAGGACTACGATACGCATATGAAACGGGTAACCCACAATCCTCGACGAAATATTTCAACATTATAATGCAAGTGACCATACGTATACATACAGACCGAAAAGCGGGGAACTTGGGCTAACGCCTCTAAAGCTCCTATAAGACGTGCATCACCTCATATCCCCATAAGTCTCCCCTAGCTACGCGTACACGGATTCTGAAACAATAAAGCCTTTATATGTAATATATGGTGATACCTCTCAATTTAAGACGGGTTGTAGATACAGAAATACTAATAAATACGCTAAAAGCTGTAACATTTTGAGTTAGGGAATTATCAGCTGATATCGATTACGTATTATTTTATTAAATTTAAGATCCGTAAGCGGCTTGATCAACTGTGATAACAACTTCCTCACTAGTCCTGTGGTCCTTCCTCACAAGAGCTCTGTCTTCAAACAGATTATGTAAGTAATATACTTGACCGTACATCGATTTTGAAAATCTAATTTTGAAATTTTATTATAAGAATACAAAACATCAAAGCTGACTGGGAAATAGGTTATCAAACTTCTTATCACCTTACGATAGCTCCCACATCACTGGAAGCGGTAGCGATCTGTAGACTCTCGGAATCTCTGTGAAAAATGGAATATATGGAAAAGCCAGAGGATTTTTATCAATATGCTGCTTTACTTACATGCTCACGATAGAAAATAGTTTGTTGCATTCATCTTCAAATCCAGCTGTTAACATGCTTGCGTTCGCCGTTGCAGGATTTTTACAGAGGAATTGGTTGTGTTTCAGGTTGGTGAAAATGTCCCTTGAGCCTTAAACGAAACTTCTATGCTGACAAGCCAGTCTAGCATCTCTTTGCCTCAAGCGCCTGGATTCGAGGCTATCTAGCATCTTACCTCTAAAAAGGCCTTGGAGCATGCAAAGAGCGTGTTCATTCCCCTACCTCTTAAGCTTCGGTCTTCTTCAACATCGTGTTGCAACGTTGGCTGCTAGACCAAACGTTGCAAACGCTACAGTTGCAACCATCACACCCCCATCATCTCTACTCAGGTAGCAAACATCCGTTTATCACGCATCCCCTGTTAGCTTATTGATCATTTGCTAGCTATCTTGATACTTAAATCCCAAACGTCACCAAGCTTCGCGAGCTGGTGGCCGATGGTAGGATATCCGATCTCCTCAATCCTCAACCTCCTCGGCGACACATATTTCGGACCGTGCAAAGTCACGAGGGACCCGTGTTATCTCTCAAGCTACTTGTCAAAGTAAGCAATGATCAATCTTCAATCTCTTTCTGTCGAAAAATTTAGGAGACTAACAGTGATATTTCTCGAAGGCTTATTGCGAGCGAAAGACCTAAGGTTTCTCGTTATTCATCTCATAAACCAGTCGCGACGAACAAAGCCTGCATGCTGCAGCGCCTGTTATCGGCGTCGCGATGACAAAATCAAACTCTCAATTCGAGATTGTACCATTCATACCCTCGGATGAGTATGCTAGGCTTCCTACAGCTACTCTTGCTGTGTGGAACCCAACCACGAGACAATGGCTTGATATTCCTCTCGGTGCTCTCCATCCCTTCATTTCGCTGCGTTATGCGATTAGGGATAGCGGTATTCATATCGTCGCTACCCAGAGGGTCATCCTTCCAGATAGCCAAGAAGATGCGCCATACCCCGATCAATCATTGGGAAGATTAGCTTCTATTGTGTATTCTAAGCCGAGTCGATGCGGACCTATTCTTTTCCACCTGCATAAACTATACGAACAAGAAAGAAGGGGAGGAATTAGCTTCATGGCAGAAATATATTTTCGGGTTCTTGAAAAAGGCACGCTAGTTTCCATAGATTCAGAGGAAACCTGGAACGAATACAAAATCAAAGTCAATGAGGATAATGTCCAGATAGCCCGCAATACTCTGTTGATGGCGAGTCGGCGCATTGAAGGTTGCTGGGTAGGTGATAACCCAGCATGGGTTCGATTAAAATCCACTTCATTCCTGAACCGCTATGATCCATCTCTTAAAAAACTCAACGAGGCCAAAACTGTCTTTCGAGCTGTTAGCGAAGGAATTCTCCCCTGGGATGCCATAACCCCTCCTCAAATCGACAATCCAGCAAGCAATACTTCTTTCCAAGGCCCTCAACCCCCACTCCCAGATGCTCTCGCAGAACCGACCCTGACCATTTCAGTAGTTTCAGACGTTGATACTATCAAAGAGCCCTCAGACGGGCGTCCGGACTCAAATCCCACTCATCTCACGGAGAAGCTGATCGAGCCGAAGAGCAACGCAGAAACGACTACCCCACAAGGGTGCTTCCCTTCTTACGTGTCTGATCTAGAGTACGTGGAGACCTACCTATGGGATACCGAGGAGAAAACCTGGCGGCGGAGCATAGAGAGAGATCTTGGCGAACGATGTTTCATCCTTTTGGGATTCCAACTTCTCTGGGATGGTCTTGAGCTACACTTCCTTCACCAAATAGGCCCGAGTGGTGAAGATGGTCAACCTTCGAAAGAAATGCTTCAAACTCTAGCTACGGTCCAATGGCGTCTCCGAACTGACTCTGCCAAGAATATACGTTACTATTATCGACAAGCAGGAGAACATAGGGATCACTATTACTTTGAACTTCCACCGTTGTGCACAAAATCGATTTCACGGAAGGGGGGTAATATCTTCTCACCGATGATAGAAATTGGCGCAGAACTCGTCCAAGACATTGAAAATACGCTCGCAAAATCAACTGAAAAAAGATGGTTGTGCGTCAAGCCGCTATTCGGTGAGTTCTCGAGAGGCAACATGGCAAGGTTGTTAGAATGTCCCGAAAGCCGGTTTTCTCCGATGCCGACATCCAAAGGGATTCCTCACGCAGTCACAAGGGCTAGAGCTGGCTCGTGGTCTACTCTCGCTAAAATTCCCGGGCCTTATCCTCAGTGGAACCAGTAACGCTAAGTAGTACCCTGACTTCGCCTTTTCTAATTGGAGTCTATTCAAAATCTTCTCATCTCTCATTGTACTTTGCTTGGTCAGATGTGGGGTGATAGATACTCTCTTTTTTTTAAGCATGCTTGTTGTCTCAAAGAAAAGATGGCTCATATTTTATGCTGGCAACTCAACTTTAATACACATCCCCCCTCCCTCTCACTTTCCTTCTTTAAATTCTTCTTTCAAAATCGGAAGCTATAAATAACGAAAATCTATGTTTGGTAGGCGCTATGTGGTGGCAACTACGTGATTAGAGCCAAAATATACTCTAGTTTCACCTACAATTCAACCTTTCATTTATCACAATCGTTTCATATGATCATGGCCAAGAAGATCAGAGCTTTTAATCAAAAGTAAAATTTTATGATATAAATTTAATTCACTTAACCAACATGCCCGGAGCCCAGAACATAGCAATTCGGAATCAACCCTTCACGAAGAAAGATCATGCAAAGCAGAAAATGAACCTCTTGACCCGACAACGAAAAAGAATTTTTTTCCAAGGTAAACGCCAGGATAAAGAGATTTGATCTCGATTTTAACGTAAGTTTCGCCGTCGTGAGGTAGAATGAGGGGTATTCGCCGGTCCCATGGCTGGAGATGACTGTTAATGAAGGCTCATAGCTTGCTCATGACTCGGAAGATCGTTGATATCGTGGAGTGGTGACATATTTAGTGCTAATTTGAACCATGTTAGTCTACTCTGTTGAACTCAGTGATGTAGACACAGGACTCGAGAACTTACGCCGCAGTCACCGCAAGAGCAGCCGGAGCAGTCACCGCAGGAGCAAGAGGCGCAAGTGCAGGGAGACATTTTATATATAAATTTGGTTGTTCTAAGGGGAACAGTTGGAAATATTTGGGAATTTGATTTGGGTGAGCTGGAGATAGCTAGATGCCTGATCGACTGATAGGATGATGAGACAAGAGAAGAGCTATAGAGGAGGAAACCATCCCATTATATAGACAAATTCATCGCCGCCAGCCGCCTAGATTCTCCTCATAAGCTTGCTCATCCCAATGTTCATCTTCGGGTTTGTTTGCTATCTCCAACCTCTCCAAGACAATATCAACGAAAAAAGTTGATGCGGGGTTACCCAAGGGTGTGCCGTCCATGCATGTGTGAGTTTTCCTGTTACTAAGCAGATACTTATTGACCCACTCCTGGCTTTTAATTTTCAAAATCGCTTGCAGCAGAAACGGAAGACATCCCACGTGCATTATCATTGAAGCAGGTAAACTAATAAGAGTACATCGGAATGAATTCCCCAGTTAGGCTCGTACATTCTCCGAATACCCCGCCTGACCAATTTTAGCTTAGACCGTAAATAAACATCGAATGACCGTATTCCTTACGTCTTTATTGGGACGTCTAAAAGGGTTATCTCTTGGAAGCAAATTTTCTTACGTAAAAGCAAGCTGCTATCACAACGATTAATGTTAACTATGATCGGCCAAGTCCACCTCGCAATAATGATACTTTGAGAGATAATTGATGGAAAACTTAGACTTCATTTCTATGTTGTTTTATTAGGTTGTCTGTTACTCATACGGTCAAATCACTCGGATTTCAGCTTGAATATCCTTGGGTTCATCTTGTGCGGTTACACGATAAGCAAGGCTGGTTGACGTGTCGTTACGGGTATATCTCAAGATATTTGTGTTGCAGAGCCCTCTCTCTCGAGGAGGATATTTGCCAGGGAACTCCTCCTAGCTTGCTCTAGTGTAAGCAGAAAAGGCTTGGTTTACAAATCTATTATGCCTCCCACAAGCATCAAAATTTCATGCATAATATGGTAATATCTAGCTACCCCATGCGTCAGGGTTGCTCGGGATCGAGCGTAGCCTACATATTAGATTAATCGGATTGCGTGCCGTCAAATTATCAAATTCAATTGGTTTTCGCCTTCTTCGCGAATTCGCTTCATGATTCGAGAGGCGAAGCAGACTAACCCCCAATTTCGTATACAAAATTTTAGGTCCCAGGGCACCCCAAAAGACCAATCAATAGCCCCCTTCTTGAAAACTTTTCTTAAAAACTGTTCCCGCCGCACTTGCCGGCATGATGCAGGAGGTCTCGAAAACAGAAAAGTCGCCGCGGGGTTAATACCCCACACTTAGAAATCGGTACCCATGTACATGACTCTAGGCAGGAGCTCTAAGACTTATTATTCCATTGACGTTTTCTATGCAAATTACATGTATGTGCATCCCTTACCAGTATTCGTGTGGGTCTAGAGAAAGGCATTAATATTAATGCCTTAATACGAGAGCCCAATTAGCGAAGCAACTTGCAACAGGCTTTTTGTGTTGCAACATGAAAATAGTCACCCCCATACGGCCCGCTGGCCGCCCAGCTCAGCTGAGGTCCAAAATAGGGTCGCCTGTGGTCTCGTTTCTAGCCTGCCTTTCGCTGGCCCACAGGGCCGAATTATATACTTAAGTAGTTATCATAAAAAAATGAATTGAAAAAAAAGGCACTTATAATATCGGTTTTCCGGAGCATCACCGGAAAAATGAGCAGATGTGCAATTCTCATCCCCATTTAATTTCGTAATTTTAGTAAACCAGCCACCTGGAACGAGCTTCGCCTTTGGCCCACTTCAAGGATTTCTGAGGGCATTCGGGCCCCCCACCTTCGAAAACCAGGAAGCGAAACAGGCAGCCCGAGAAACTCAGAAAACTTCGTTCGCTTGCCCCTGAGAGCAAGTGGAATCTTGATAGCAAATCAGATCTGATTAGCTCGCTCCACGCATGCCATGCTCCACCCGCTCAAAGTTCCGCACCGCTACTTCATTTCAAGCCAACACTCCCTCGCTCGTTTGTACTGCTGCTCGCAATTCGGTTTTTGCGTTCATTTCCCAAATTGCAAAGGTGTGGGAAAAACCAAAGAGAGAAGTTGATATGGTTGCTCTGATCTCGTTTCCTGCTTCCTGGCGATGCACTGATAAATCAGATCCCTTTGTTAGTTTTTTGGACATGCACAAGAGTCTCCACCCGGTCTGGGGGACGCGACTCTCCACCTGTGGTTTGATTAGCCTGGTTCGTCATTCTATTCGAATAGCATCTTCCCCATTTCCTACATAGTGGGGTTGTCCTTCCACATGGCCACATCTCCTCACATTTTTAGATAATACTCCATACAGAATCTTTTATTATTGGAAAGCGGATAGTCGTGGTCAGCTTCCCCCAGACTAGGATAGTCGATCATGTTTTAACATCGGTTTCGGAACCCAAGTCTAGTTCGGAATCACAAAACCCACCACAAGCTTTGCAGGGATAAACGAAAAAGTCTACCACTTTTTTTATTTATTTTTTTATTTTTTTATTTTTTTATTTTTTATTTTTTTGTTATTTATTTATTTTAGCTAAGAGGATTACCACCGGCCGCCTGAGCCTGAGCCATCTTTTGTATATATCCCCACAGGCAATCAAGATAAACGCTCTCAAGGCGGGTGCTATGCAGACATACGTATCAGATGTAGAATTAAAGCATAAGGCGAGAATGGGACCATTCGTCTTGAGATTAGCTACAAGGCTTTAGAATTGCTAAGGGGAAAGAGGTGAATGATGTGGGCAAGATAAACAAAGAAAAGAAAAACAAGACCCCCCCGAAAATCTATTCGTGTCTTTAGCTTACTGAAATAACTACGCAACTGCCGGGACAGGGAGATACCACTCCTTCAGTCGTCCAATCAAATAGAACTTCCCAACGATTTTCACCTACCAACCCTTTGTTGGCGCCTGGTCTTCTTTCCCTTTGCCCTTCTCTCTACCTATACCAAATTTCTTCTTCAGAGATTCGATATCTTCACCGAATACTGGACGTTCCCTTGGTGACTCGGCACTAATATCCTCGCTAACATTAACATCCTCGGAGAGCGACGCGAGCTCGATTGCTCTGTCAATTTCAGCGTCCCAATAACTTGCAACACTTGGAGAAACGGCCACTCCGCCATCTGACGAATGCCCGATACTGGACCCAACTTTGAGCACCTTCTTTTTCTTTCTCTCAGCAATTATTTCTTTGATCTCTTCACTCATATCGCTCAGGGGAAGAGAAACACCTCCGGCATCGGATTCATTGGATGACTCGTAAGACTGCAAGGAAGTGCTCATTTTAGCTACACCGAATCGGCTTCTTTGAAGTCGCATTTGTTGTGCTGCCATTGCTTGCCGTTTGGCGCGCCTTGGGGCCAGGACACGATTCAATGCTTCCTCGCTCATCTTGAAATGTCCGTCGAATGAAACTTCCGAGTCAGATCCCTTCGAGGGGCGCTTTTCTTCGATCGCGGTTGGCAACTTCTTTTTGCTTAGGCCCTCAGTACTCAAGACAGCGCTTTCATCAAGGTTGTTTGGGTCCGCCTTAGAGGCCTCAGAGTCGCTGTAGCTATCAAAACTCGCATCGGCCGAGGCTTTATGAGGATATTTGCCGACCTTTCCGAATTTATTGACGTCCATTTGTTTTGGTCCTGTGTTTTGTTCTATACTTTTCTCTGGAATCTCAACGTTCAAATCCTGAATTTGCTGATCAGTGTCCAGGAGATTTGCCTCGAAGCCTTGGATCCGAGCAATATGTTTCCTAGGTGATTCGGGACATGGGCTCGCTTCAGAGGCCCCTCCAGGAGATCGGGGAGGCGTATCTTTTACAAAGGCATGGTTGGATCCAGAGTCTTCATTGCTACTAAGCTCGTCCGCATAAGTTGACGCGATGTCACTTGAAGTTGAAACGTCAGAAGCTGAAGCAAGTAGCTGACGACTAACCGCAACCCTAGAAGGTGCTCCCAAAAGCGGAAATTTTGGGTGAATATTGAGAGTTTCTAGAGGGATGCCGATGGTTGCCTGTGCTTTTGCATCATCGAGTACCTTCTGATATCGCTCTTTTGTCTAAAATGTTGAGTCAGTTAATAAATCATGAAAATGATATTTTATATCCTGAGAAAATTAAATGTTACCTCTAGAGATATTGTATCAAATTCAGCATGCTTGCGTCCATTCTTCGCATAACCTGGATCCTCAAGAGCCTTCAGCGTACGCAGCAATTTCTCTTGGAGAAGCATCATCGGAACTGCGTTCCAAGAAGTAAACTGAAATTTGGTTCCGTTGGCGGTGAGTTGCATGAGTGCGTCGTCTCCATCGGTCTGTGGGCTCAAGGAATGTATAGCAAGCCAAGCAACAGGTTGAGGGAACCCGCGGCTTCTCTGCTGGTCAAGACAATTGTAAATTGAGGTACGGATGTCAGTGATGCATTTTTGACCTTCTTCAATCTGTGCTTGAGTAACGGCAGCTGACTTTGCTTGTCCGCTATAGCCATATTCAAGCTTTCCCTGATTCTTGACTTCGAAAAAATATGTTGGCTTGAACTGCCAACGGCCAGTCTTTGCCAGGTGTCGTTCTTCCATCTTGTCAATGCAGCATCGGATAAAGCTATCTGGAAGGCTGCTAATGTGCCAATTCAAGCTTGCAAGATTGTAGAAGCCTGGTGCTCCCGTCAACCCGTCTTCGGAGTGGAGTACGGCTAAGAGTTTCAAATTATGTTGAGATATCGCGATTCGAAGATTGATACCGTCTCCGACAGTCGAGGCGAATTCCTTCTTAGCTTTCCTGCCTGGATGATAGATTGTCACGTCACACCCGGCGAGTCGATTGTATAATTTTGTATTTTTCAATTCTGTTTGCTTTGCCTTGTTCAAGTCAGGCCCAGTTCCAATGGATCGATAGTATTTGGCTTTCTCTTCGCGTTTCAACTTGGCGGCGGATGTTTGGGATGAAGTCGCGCTGGGACCTCGATTCTTCTTGCTATTATGAGCGGAAGCTTTAATGCCATCATGGATGATGAATTCTCTGTCAGGCGATGATTTATCGTCCTTGCCGCTTTCGGGATTGAGATATGCGGAAGATGACACGGAGAGCATCAGATCATAGCCCCTACCGATATTCTTTCGTGGGAACCTAGAGCCGGTGAAAGGCTTATCATTCAGATGAACAATGGGTGAGTCTGGTTGCCATCTTTTTGGCTCCTTTCCTGGCTCGTAGACAGGGCTAACAGCAGAACTAGAGCTACCTGCTCTGTTAGCCTTCAACGCTTGCTCGAGCTTTTGATGCAGTGGATTCTCTTCTGTAGGCTTGCGGCGGGCTTGCAGATAACTACGAGACATTGTAAGTACAAATCAGAGGTGCGAATAATGACTTTATAGAGAGAACCGGAGAGAAGGATACCTTTTTGAAGGGGTATTGAGTGACGCCATGTCACCGGGTGTTTTGGTTGGCTTACGAGCACTCGACAGACCGGCTGAGCCTTTGGTGCTGAGAGAAGGATATAGAAGGACGTTTCTATGGGAAGAGCACGTCTCTGGAGAGGATGAAGAGACCAGCTGATATATATTATATGAATGATACGATGGATAGCTCAATAGTAATTGTCCAATTCAGATGAAGAGCTGAATGCTAATGGGAGGAGAATTGGAATGGTTAAAGATGCAAAGTTGATGAAGAGGAGTTATGTGGTTTGATGCAATGGACACCGAATTTATGAGAGATGTATGAGTGTACGCCGAGCAAGGGAATAGAATTCAACTACAGCGAGATGACCTCGACGTAGACTCTCTTACCCCACAACACACACACACATTTTGCCCACAATCTTATGAGAAATGAGAGAAAGACAATTAACATCGTCATAACACAGGGCTTGGAGGCTCTTTGGCATCGCTATGGACAAGATTTTGGAAAAATGATGGAATATGCCAGCCATTATAATGTTAGGTATGCTCTGGTCCCGAGATTGGGTATGCTACATTCTCCACATCAAATCGAGGCTTCTTTAAAACGTCTTCATTCAAGCCCACCGTCTTTCTAGTTTGCTAAAAGATATTTTAAAGTCTTACTTTGGCTGCTATCGTGTTTAAAAATGAAAGCGTTTTACTGGGTATCCAAAGCGGTTTGAGGAAAAGAGTACGGCATGGCTCTATATGCATACACAAAACCGTACGCTGGTCTAATCAACATGTTAACATCGTCCGTGTTATTTTATAGGAATTACCCACCCTCACATATTGTTTAATACACTACGGATACAAGCTTGTTGTTTAAGCTTAGCTCGACAGACTGAGGAAGTGATAACAGAAAATACTCGATTCCAGCATCCCTTAATATGGCGGCTGCGACGAGAGCTACCCGTATACAACATATCTTATCAATGATGTTCTCACCAGAGTTAAATCGCATTGAACCCCCCGAGATATTATAGGCTTATTTTCGCACCTTGCAACCTGAAAGCAGTATTATAAATGTTTGGAGTTTCGCATAATTATATAAGTACGAATAGGAGACGCCCTTGCGTTGGTCGGCTCTTGTGATAATTTCGATGAAGTCCACCCACCAAAACGGTGTTGGTCCCAAAATCCAACAGCGGAATAAAGTCCCGGCGGACAGGCGAGCCAATTGAAGTTAAAGAAATGCGCACATCCTTGCGAGCACCAGCCAAAACCGTCGAGCTGCAGCGTTATGCAGGGTGGTCAGTTGATCGACGGCTTGCGAAATTCAGCGTGGCACTGCTCGCACGCTAGCACGGCGAGGTGTGCATGCATAAGTTGTGGTTTCCTGTTTGTAACTTTGAATCGATGTCGTCCACGTCGACTGATTCGGATGTGGCCGCGATTACCATGGATGGAGAGACAAAGTGCAAATTAAAAAATACGGAACAGCTCGGATGCCAATAGATAGGGAATTATCAAGTTAAGAGAGTCTAGTCTAATATTCAAAGAGAATTGCCATTCGCTTCCCAATATTACAAAATGGTTAACATCCGTAGAAAGACACATGTAGGGACCATGCCCATGTGTGAAAAAGCTCCTTCGAAAAATGGTGCGAAGCGGAGAAAGAAAAGCCCACGACCTCCTGTATGTAGAAGGAAATGGGGAAGACCAGTACACAATAATATCTCCAAGCCTAAATCACACAGCCCGTGAACAGATGTAGAATTGCAAGCCCAACTCCTTTGTCAAACTTTTCCATGAAAAATTATCAATATATTAGGGTATAAAGCTGACGTAAAACGGTAAAACGAAGACCATAACGAAGGGTTTACTGCTGGGCTGGCTGGTAGGACATTCCTTCCGCGGGCTTCATTTCCTGTGTAACTGGAATGTTACCCTGGGCGATCTGGTGTGCGACTTCTTTGTCGGCCTGGATGATATCGCAGCACATGCAACACCATGCCTTCAAACAATCAACTGGGAAATCTCCTTGAATGTTATATCGTTCCCGAATCTCGCTCTTTTGAATGAGCTGGAAGACAACTGGGAGGCAGAGACATCCGGAAAGCCAGAAACCCAAACACTATCGGAACTCGTTAGTGACAAATCATATATATAATTCAATAACTTTCGTAACTTACTGTGGTGTTGATTGGAGAGAAACCTTCAAGGTTGGGATCTTTTCGTAGTCTGTGATGGGTCTTGCTGAAGGTAACGCATGGACAGCAGCAGGTAACCAAGCAGGTGTCGACGGGGTTGAAGAATTCGAACAAAGAGGCGGACCAACTGTTGGGGCCAGTGGTTGGCTTGGTGATGACCTCTGGCTTGTTCAAGGTGTCCTTGAATCGATTGATCCAGACGTTGATATCTATGAAAATAGACAAATTCTTAGTAAGTATCCTCAAGGTCACGGGTGCGTTAACGGCTCCAAAACTCACCATCAGCATCGATAGCGGTAGCGGCGACATTGTTTTGCTGAGGAGCGGCCATTTTTGAAGTTGTGAAAATTTTATTGGATGAAAGAGCGAAGAGAAGTAATGTCTGATGGTCAACCGACTATATGCCGTGATATAGCTATGAGAAAGAAAGAGAAAATTCAAGTGGGTTGGTTTTCTAAAATCTAACAAGGACACCGCCAAGTTTATATATACTGAGCGCCTTCGAGAAAGTATCGATAATAAAAGCAAAAAAAAAAAAAAAAGAAAAAGAAAAAGAAAAAGAAAAAAGGAAACTTCGAGTCCAGAGCGCATTGCGTCCTGGATCTCTTTCTCGAATTTGCGCTTGGTCAATTTTTCGTTATTTGAAGTCACTAATCGTTCAGATAGAGCTTGGCAAGACCGCAGTAAGTCGTCAAGAGGTCTCCACTCCCATTCTCGAAGTGGGGATCCCCTGCTCAATGAGCCAAAATTGTACTAGCACAGGTGCACCTTTGGTCAAATCGCAGAAATTGGCCAACCAGACCACAAAGACAGGAAATGAAAGGAGTCCCGCAAAAAACCACTTTGTGGATGGAATGCAAGCGGTGGAAGCCCCTTTCCTAACATTATTGCTCTCAACTTGAGCTTGTCCATGCGGTCAGCCATGAAGCGAGCCTGGTGTACAAATGTTTTGAGTGTTCAATTAATTCGCTTCCGGCCATCTAAGCGAAAAAAAACCTTGAAATGAGTGTGTTTGACCCAGAAAGTCCCCGAAGAACTCACATCTCATCCCGTCTCTGCCTTTTCTTCCCATGGCCAAAACATCGTGGCTTTTGAGTATGTTACAGCAGATGTCACAACGCCGATACTTGAATAATTTCCCACGTGTATTCCTACGCATCTGCTGGTAATTATATTGGTTCCTTTGGTCTCGTTGAAGTAAACATGCGCTTGCCAACATCTCATCTCAGGGTCTTCTTGGGCAACTTTTTTGCGATATGGTTCAAACCTAGTCGACCTCCACACCCCGAATCTTATTTGTTTGCGAGCTCGAGCCGTGGATCAGCTTTTTGCATCTTCGATAAGGGCAAGCTTTCAAGAGGGCGCTAGAGGGCACCCAATCCCACACACGGTGCTTGATTAGCTTAAGGAAGTACATGTACCTCAGTATGCACCACTCATTCGCCCAGCGAACTTTTCCCGAGGCAAAAATAATTTCGGAGTGCCTTCAAGAACATATCGGAATATGATGCGAGGTCCTGCGCATTTGGCTTTGTCGTCAGATGACATGGATTTTGCAGTTTAGACGTTTCACTGAAACAATGTCATGTCTATATACATACATGTGAGTCCTCAAGCCAAAAAAAATCTTAAGCGGACAAAGAAGCAGCCTCCTTTGCACCTTGCAGATCGCAATCACGGCTTTCAAGATCCGAGGCTTTTTTCCCGCCAGCAAAAATATATCGTGACCAAAATCCGGATTATTTCAGGGGTAGGTTGTGATTTTCCTGAGGTGCTGAGCTTTTGCTCATTTCCCAGTTCCTTGTCGTTTTCGAAGCTTTGGTATTGAAACTTCCCTTGTGAACCAAAAGGAGGATAGCCAGCGCTTTGTGCCATTTGACAACTTTCAGCCGCGCATTACTAATAACAACAAGTGCAAGCATAGGACTGCTATTTTCAGTTGGTTTTCAATACTTAGGGGTGGGGCCATGTCTGCCGCTCCTGCAGCTATCAAATGACATTTTCTGGATTTGCTTCCAGAAACCTAAGGTGATAAAGACGATAACACAGCCCCGTCGACGCTTCGTTTTTGAGATATTTGGAATCGGAGTCAGGATGAACTACCAGATCATTCCTCCCTGTTGTAGTATCCAAGGAAGCAGAAATCCATTGTTGGTTGGCCCACCATTTCAAGGCATATAACCTCTTGGCGAAACACGATCTCGGCAGCACCCAATTTCTTGTTATTGTTCGGCTCTTCTACGGCTTATGCCGTCACGGAGGCCCACGACATGGTTAGCCAAAATTATTGCAATTGACTCCGCAAATTTTCTTGACACATGGTTATAACGTTAGCAATACCCTGGTATTTCAGAGACGCAATAACATTTTGGTTGGATCCCCGACGCTTTTGCATACTAACGTTAGTCAATTTAAATAAACTCCATGCGGACCATATACGCATTAGAAGGATTGTGATATCGACCAGCAATGCTGGCGCGGTTGAGCGAAAAGGAGTATAGCCAATATATATTTTTTTTTCAACCACCGAAACGACACGTTTGATATACCATGATATTTTATCTTCTTTTCTCAGAATCATATGCATCTGAGTTGATCGATACCATAACAAAAAGGTGGCACGCACAGACCTTTCTCTCGTGCAGCCATAAAAGTCTCACGCGCGAACGGATTGCGTTGTCCAGAATTTCAATTTTAATTTTGCACAATTTTATTATTATAATAGCGACCCGAAAAAGAAGAGCTCTTGGGCTCCTGCCTTCATTTTGATGTGGTTTGATGGTTTCAAGATCTCAAGATTTGAGATCTCCTTTCGCCTCTTGAGCTCTCCTGATACCCGATGTCGATATGATTGAAGGCCAAGTTTCTATCTCGCATTTCAATCAGTGCTAAAAAGAATATGGATGGTAAATAGGAGGAACCTTCGAATATTGCGACTAATTTTAGAGACATATGCATACAAGGCAAACCTAATATTTCCTTTCAGATGAGCTTGAGTATACATTCGGTCGTCGAAGACCTTTTGGAATTCAGGAAATATAATGACACACGATCTTCTCGAACAGTCAATATAGCAACGTACATGATAGGAGTTATACTATATCTACATACCAGCTATTCGTACTTGCTTGGTGGGTTTGTGAGGTCGATGAAAGCTGACTAGCTTTGATATATTGCAAGAATGCCACAATCCATCTCTCACTTTAGTACTTGGGGTTTTAGTTCTGTGAATCATTAATGCATTGATAAAAAGATAATACTTTTCCTCAATTATCTTAGGCACTGTGGATGCGCATCAATGCTACGTACATGCATTCATGCCAACATGGCGAGTGTGCATTTAGCGATAGTCTCGAATCTAGGCGCTTGAGGTAAGGATTCAGCAAAAACTACGAATATGATTGTTGACATCTTTCAGTCGCCATTCGGAACCCAAAGAGAAAATATGTTTTTCTAGAGCCTGGTCTCGTACCCAGCTGCTCAGACGTCGCAGTAGAGCCTTAAGATAGTTAACACCTATCCGAACTTAGAGCTAATGAAGCATTCTAAACCAACTCAACTTGAGTATGAATGTATCAATGCTGTGATAACCTAAGATCATTGCTGGCACTAGTTGCTTCGTATAGATATCTAGTCCACCTCGTATATATATATAAGCACTCAAGATAAAATATTGTTTAATAATGTTGGTCAACTCTTAGAGATGCAAAATCGCGTTCGGTAGCACTTCTACTCAAATAATACATACAGTAACTTCTAAACAGATATATAGGAAATATCCGAGATCCGTATGTTGTGAGAGGAAACTCTATTGAGTCCTGATTAAGTTACTTATTTAAAAAAGGAATTGTATTATATATTAGAGATTGGCACCTGTTACACACCTGCATGTGGGGGGCGTGGGCACACGAGAATCGTGTAAAGTTGGGATCATATTCTAGGAAGAAGACTTCGCAGCAAATACTGATGGCGGGCATCCCAGTCAGCGCAGTTGTTGCGCTTGAAGTAGAATATTCGGGACTGATGTATTGAGAAATATGTACATGTACTAAAATATCGTGTTAACCTGGATATGCATGTATATACGTATACATAAAGGTGAGTCGCTATGGATTTAACCCAGTTCCTATACGACCGAAACGAGCGGCTCACACTCAGATCTGATCTGCAACCTAATTTCTTTCGAGTGGAGCCAAGAACTACCTCGTGCACCTTAAACGGATGGCCAGCCGCCGGCCCAGCCAATAACATTCCATCCAAAGTAGGTAGCAGCTTGATTCTTTCCTTGGTTATTGTTGACTGGGTAGAATAAACACATATAATTAGAAATACAACGTTTAAACGCGTTTTGATAGCAGATGAGAAAAGGTATCGCACTATATCGCGATATCGACAGATTGTCGAATACTTACCATAGTGGTAGAATAGAACAGAACCAGTACCAGGAACATCAATGATACCACCGCCACCTGGAGCGTAAACGTAATCGTGACTCGCAAGCACAGTAGTACCACCGCTCCTTTTGCAATCAACCCCATTTTTATCGACCTATGATCAAAATTCCGTTTCAGCTGAGTTGGAGAAAGCGATTGGATAAAATAGATCATGGGAGGGTAGACTTACAAAACCACCTGTTGCGCTGGCCGATCGGCAAACTTTCACTGAATATTCTGTACCAGCCGCTGGGCGTGGGACGAGGGTGCAGCAGTTGCCCCAGGATGTGAAAAGATAATAGTATCCAGAGCGGTGGTACATGAAAGAACCTTCCATAGCGCCATTTCCAAAGCTAGTCCAGGCGATATTATACGATGACCCGCTGTTCTTCAACAGACTGGAATCCATCTTAACTTGGTAAATGTCGCCCCAGAAGCTACCGAAGTTCAAATAGTAGGTGCCCGCAGCATTAATAAGGTTAGGATCGATGGCATTGTAGGCACTACCGGATTTGGAAGAGACTCCGGTAGCTCCATGATCAACCCAACTACCTGGGTCCATAGTAGTTGAGGTCGCAACCCCAATTGCTGAATTTTGAGATCCAAATGAACTGACGGCGTAGTACATATAGTACACGCCATTGACGTATGAAACATCTGGGGCCTAAATCAAGATAATACCACATTAGGATTTGAGAACGGAGAATGGAATTCTAGACGGATATGTACCCAGATATCTACACCTGCGAATCCACTAATTTTTGAACCGCCTGGTAGCGCTGAACCCAAAGTTGTCCATGGGCCGGAAATACTAGCAGCGGAAGCAATGGAGACGTAATTGTTTGTCGAAAATCTATAATATCTTCCATCTGAGGCGCGACGGATCACTGCAGGATCGTGGGTGCCACAGTCACCGCTACACGCTCCAGGATTGGCGTATCCCGAGACAGTGCTAAAAAGCGATAGAAATAGGACTACTGCTCCCTTAATCATCTTTCTCCTGTAACGTTGTGTATTTATACCCTAAGTTTTTTGATCTAAAAAACTTGTTTGATCCCTATCTAGATTTGCGCGTGCGGGTGTTTGTTGAATTTTATACTAGCTCTACGAATACTAGCTATCGGGCTTGTCTCGCAAGCGAAATGTCGTTCTAGTCCCGCAAAAAGTGCCGGGGTATCAAAGTGACAGAACTATGGAACTTCAACGGAGTTAATTTTACCGTCAAGTTTTACCGTCATGTTGCAAAATTTAAAATTTCTGCCGAAGAGTGCGGAGAGAAGCATAATCCAATGAAACATCATCGGCCATCTAGCCCCAGTTGTCTGGTAGCGAAGATCCAGGTAAGTTTGACAGCGTGTGGATTCCTGGGGACGTGCAGACCATCTACTGCGGAATCCCGGACCGTATGTTGAGGAACTAAACCCATGGGAAACACCTTGTATATCTCGGTTAATGTAGGTTAGACACAACACGAAGATAGAAACGATTATATATAGGCGAAGGGAGACATGAATTTAAACGAGCCATCTGAATCCGTATTTTAGTTATTAGTAAATCGGCCAACGGTCTGCGTTATCAGCCTCGGTACCGCGTCTCGGTAACTCTTCTTTGTCTGAATCACCGTTTCAATATGCATGGAGAGTATATATATAGCATATTGTGGCTACGAGACTAGCGCTAGCATATTGTATATATATATATATATATATATGCTGGGAAGACAATCTTTTTTGAATTTGTTGAAGCTGGTTCAGTCTAAATCAAGCCAAATTTGCAAAGGTTATGGCAGCGCGCGGGCTCTCGAGCTCTCGTACAATCGATCGTGGTCTCGAGAACGAAGAGAAATAACTAAATGCTGCCTACACCCTGGTAAATAGCATGTATATTGCGATTAATTTTGGTGTACTCCGTATGATATCTCGTATAATTATTTATGTTCGACGCGACGCGACGTCGTGCCTTGAGATCGATTGATCAATCTTAATTGATAAATCCCAATGCCTCTCACTTATGCCACCGTAAACCCTTGGGTGGCATTGAATCCGAGTGCTGTATTGGCATTTGCATGTAATTATACGCATGTTTATTTGCATTCTCAGTAGATACTCTCACTTGAATGTATATTTACATTATTCGATTGTCGCTGCAAATTATATAAAATTATACTATTAGGTGTACTGGTGTAACCATGAAGCGTACGTTTACGCGTAGGGTTGACGTCATTTATCTAAAGGTAATTGCGTAAGGCTTTATAGATATCGACGTCCAAAAGCCTAATTGAAGATAGAAAAAATTCGGTTATTGTAGTTTTTGTTTTTATGATTTATTCTGAGTCATTGTATGTTTTAAAATACTCGAGTACATGATGGTTTTTTCTTTGTAGACTAATACCAGTATATATTTGGCACTAAATATGCGAGGCATTTTGCTAGTATTTTGGCTTAAAACTTATGGATTTTCCTGGAGAAGAATTTGTTATAAATGACCTATAAGCCAAAGAAACCTTTCTTAAACTAAAATATAAAGTATCTCTCTGGTCTCGTGGAGACCATATCTATCTAATGTTTCCATTAGTTGAGAAGCCCTTTCTAGGTATGTTTAGCTTTTTCTGCAAGACCTTAGGAATGTGATATTTCGAGAAGTGCGAAAAGAGAATTAGTCACAAACATTCCTTGGGAGGTTACAATATTGTGAACCGTTTCCACCTTGATGTCATTTGAGACCGTCGGACTTGAGTGGGATCTGCCCGTACAGTCATAGCCATTTTCGCTCTACGCTCTGCATAATTAATCGACAATCTGAATTCTGCATATTCCTAGCATGCCTTTCTAAATTTTGGCAAGGGTAAGATCTGCGAATATCGTAAAGTCCTAGCTACATGACGACTTTGCGTGAGCTTATGATCCTGATCCAGCCAAATCTCTAGGATAAAACATGTACGGCCGGTCTGGTCTCGTACCCAGACGTCGCAGAGGAAGGCAGACTAAGCCGGTCCCTAAAAATATTGTCGCGAGCGAAATGTAACACCACAGTTCGAACGAAAATAGCTACTCAAGTAGCTTAAAAAAAATTAAAATAATGCTGATATTTGGAATCAAGCTCGTTTAGGCTACAAAAAAATATCTTGAAATTTTCAAAACACAATTCATTATTTTGAAGAAGCTAGGGTTCAATTTCTTAGGCGTTGGGGGTAATTTTGGGGACCGACTGTATATACCTTGGTCCAGACCGTAGGCTGTGCCGTGGTAGGTGTTTTTGCAAATACCTATGTGCAAGGGGTTTATAAAATTGCAGGACAACCAATCGGAACGGCGTTCAATTAATTTATGCTCGATCCCCGCATTTTCTTAAATCTTTTGTGCATCGATCGGTGTTTGTCGAAATGATCGCGAATACATTCGAATAATTTCTTGAAGGCCGGATGTTGATGGAATCAATTATCCCGTCTAGAATTTTGGTAGTGAGAAGCATCACGCCATACGGATGCATGGAAAACATCCTGTCCATTTGTTGCATGCTGGGTAGCGATTACTCAATTTACCCCGCCCTGAGAACCCCGCCAAATAAACGAAAAATAAATAAATAAATAAATATTTACCTCTCGGGTATTGTAAATGTTCGTCCGATCGAATGAATGAGCATTATCTGATTGTACGATGGCGAGCCGGGCCCGTATTCAGCCAGGGCACGAATAGGCTGGTAGATCCGACTTGAGGAATATCTCGGTGGGCATTATTCAATCGCTAACTGACACAGCATGCATGGGTACCATGGATCCATGCATCGTCATGTTAGGCATGACCGCAGATATCATCAACTTTAGGTATCTAAATTTGACGGCGCCCACTGTCTACTACTATTGTACCTTCGATCCGGGATATATAAATACTTTGGATAAATTTGCTCTATTTTGCATAGATTGATTTGTATTTCTCATAATGAGGGGTTTATAGTTATGGAGAGTGTTTATTGGGTGCTGCGAGTGTTCGACTGTGTAGGACCATGCTGTACTAGGAGTGGTGGACGAACGTGGGTCTCTTGGAAGGAAGAAACCTTTTTCAGTATATACTATCGAGAAAGATATTAACGTATTATTTTACAACTTTACAATATATATATATATATATATGTTTACCAATGTTTCAAGTATTTTAACAGAGCTGGAGACTTTAAATATCACGAGAGAATGGTGTGTCCAGGGCTTTTAGTTTATATGGTTTAGATGGGTTTGCGTTTGGGAGCCGCGCAACGTTGCAACGGCCTTTTGTTCGATCCTCTCCGTTAGAATCCCAATTCGTTCTGCGCGCCCTTAGTTCGCCTTCGTTAAAAATACTGCCATACGGCAATCCCCAAACGCTTTTGACGGCGTTGAAGCGCAAATTTAAAATACGAAGCTTGGGCCTTTGCTACTCTGGGAGACGGAGAAATTCGAAAAAATTCGAAAAACCAATACTAGCATTTTACTCCGTATCGATATTGAAATTGTCCTAACCGAATCTCTAGCCGAATCCCAAGTTCCAATTCGCGGAGGCAAGCTAGCGCTCAGTCTACTAAGTATCCGGAACCTTCGGCCGTTAACCCGATTTCGCTCTCAACCTAAGTTTCGCTTCCTTGAACTAGACTAGGGTATATTACGAGAAACTCTTGAAGCCTCTCCAGCTGAGCTTTTTTGTTGAACGGTTTGATCGAGCGGGTATTTACCACTAGACATGCGTGCCTCGCCAACCGGTAACTCCAAAGTTGGAAATAAGGGTACGGAACGTGGTATTTTATTCCGCCTACAGCCCAAGTGCCAGAGAGTTGGCGGTAAGTAACGCAATTGACAATGAAAGGGGAACTAATATAAAATCGCCATGTTCACGGTCTTTAGCCTAGCTCTGTTGATTTCTCTAGTGCTCGTATCTAATTAACTTAATTCGATTGCAAACCTCAAATTTTTCGACAATGTGGCTGTCAACTTTATTCACCACGGCTGGACTATTGTCTGCCACCCTAACCAGTGCCTTAACATACAAAGGAGCTGACATTTCATCTCTTCTCTTATTGGAAAGCCAAGGCAAAACTTTCAAATGGACAGATGGAACCACCCAACCACTCGAGAAGATTCTGAAAATGGCGGGCGCGAACTCTGCGAGGCAACGTGTCTGGGTGAACCCCTCCGGAGGCACTTATAACTTGGCTTACAACATCAACCTCGCGAAAAGGGTGAAGGCAGCAGGACTGAGTATCTATTTGGACCTACACCTAAGCGATACTTGGGCAGATCCAGGGCACCAAGTGAGTGGCAAAAGAACAGTTTCCGGCGGATGGGAGACTCGATGGCTGATCGCTAGAGTTAGGCTGCTCCTGCTGGTTGGCCGACGAATATCGGTGATCTCACTTGGAAAACATATAACTATACGCTAGATGTCTGCAATCAATTCAATGCCAATGGCCTAAATCCTGTCATAATCTCTATCGGAAATGAGATCACTGCTGGTCTCGAATGGCCCTTGGGGGGAACCTCGAGCTGGTATAACATCGCATCGATTCTCCACTCAGCTGCCTGGGGTATCAAGGACTCTAGTCTTAATCCAAAGCCGAAAATCATGATTCATTTGGATAACGGGTGGAATTGGGGTACGCAGCAATGGTGGTATGATACGGCTCTGGCAGCGGGACCTCTTTTGAAGACCGACTTCGACATTATGGGGGTCTCCTACTATCCCTTTTACAACTCAGGAGCTACCCTTGCGAGTTTGAGATCTTCTCTTCAGAAAATGAGCGCTAAATACGGTAAACCGTTGGTTGTTGCTGAAACAGACTGGCCAGCATCATGTCCAAGTCCGGCATATGCATTCCCCTCTGATACTAGCAGTATTCCGAAGTCCGTTGCTGGTCAAACGACATGGATTCAAAACGTTGCAAGCATAGTCTCACAAACATCTAACGGCGTGGGCTTTTACTACTGGGAGCCTGCATGGATCGGGAATGCCAATCTTGGATCTAGCTGCGCCGACAATCTCCTCGTCGATAACACTGGAAAAGTTCGAAATAGTTTCTTAGCTTTTGGGTCTATTTAAATTGCGTGTTTGTCAACCATGGAAATCAGGAACATTCGGTATATGGGTACATATACGCTAGAGGCCGAAAGGAAGAAGCCGATTCTAATGCTTAGTTACAATAATATATATTGGTATGCTATTGCTAGTGGTTCTTCTGATTAATGGAAATGAATTTGCCCGGAAGCGTTGGCAACAACTCTGTAGCTTTGCTATCGATCTTATCACGAGGGGTATAATTATTTCTTATAAATTTCCGCTCTCTATGCATATATGACTTGAGATCTATCTATTTCGTACCAAGATCACTCCACAATCTAGAACTCATGGAATTATATATATAATAGCTACCGGGGACTTTAAGTCGTACTAAGTCGTGTAAAGTCTTTTGTTATTATACTCATCGAGAAGACTAGGTACACATTTGGGGAGGGTAACGTTTTTTTCTTTGGTCCAAATAGGCTGGTCCTTTTGCTCGAGCTATTCTAAACATTTACTACCATAAATAATCGTTTTTCTCTTAATTGTGTCCAGTCTATAAGATTCAGCATTACAGCTTGATTAGTTGGTGTATACATGTATTCTCGTCAAATGTGCTTCACGTGCTGCGGGTTTGACGGCTTATGTGTCCAGAGAGAAAAACCTTTGGAATTCAGGAGGATTGGAGACACCATACAAATGTGCATACTCATATGGAAGTGCCGGGGTTATTTTTTTTATATTTAGTACTTAAGATATATATAAAGTTCGCACATTGACGCTTCTCTTGCCCATGTGGCCACGAGTTTGACCGCCAAAGATGCAGGCTTAAACCTTAACAAGGAAGAGTTTATTCTTGAGGAGATAAACCGGAGTATATCTATATATATATTTGAAGCTATCTCAGTACTTAAGTAGGCATTATAGTCACATCCGTGAATGTCCTGCTTTCGAATTCAGACCGTCATGGGCACTCTACATGGCGGAAACATGACACCCAAACTAGCAGAAACATGCACAAGTTACGGACTCACCTGGCCAAACAGCGTTACATAGCCAGTTGAACATGAGCTAATCGGTTCCGCAATATGGATTTGGCAATTGCTGGTCTCGCTGGAAATTGCCAAGTAGTCTGGGGGACGCTACTCGGCGGGCACAACCGCTGTCGAAATACAACAATCAATCCATACTATAATTGTTAGAGATAGGAATTATGACGAAATCCGTTAGTACTCAGGTGCTAAGCATGAAAGTGAAGATTATCAACAGAAGGAATAAGCTTCTTTTTCAAGGATCTGATGTATAAGATTATGACTACCTAAGGTGACTATCCTCACAATCGTGCTTGAGGTATGCTTAAACACGTTTTCAGATGGGCTTGTGCATGCTGATATTTAACGTTAACACGATTGCGTTGTCGATTGTGTGTTAAGTACCGTCTGGCTTCTCGACAATTCATAAGGTTCTTGATAGGGCGAGATGCTTCTAGAGCTACAGATTTTTTCAATCAAAGTGCTCTCTAGCCGGCAAACCAACTAAATCATTCCTTATCCCATTCCGGATCCCCAACTCGCTAAATAGAGTTGGAGTTCCTTGGGATCAAGATCAGGAACCACGGAGAACAGTTCCTAATCCGGTGTTTGACGGCGGAAAATGCCATGGCATGGCACCCTCTATTGGTCTCGCTGAATCTAGAACTTGAAAGTTTATCGATTTCAGAAGATATTCTCGGTTAGTACTTTGTTGGAACAGTATACAGCACCGGAAAGTGCCAGCTGCACTGCCGACCAAAGGGCGGCGAACTCTAAATCTGCCATGAGGCTCTCACATATTCACTCTGCAATAATTTATAAGTCCCCTGAATATCTTCTTCCTTTCTCATCGTCATCATTCATCAAGTTCGCACTGTACCTACCTGCATATTTTTCGCACAGAAGTAATCAATTTCCATAATCAACTCACAACCTCTTGTTCCTAATAATTATGTTGCAAACATATTCTTCGAGCCTTACTGAGAAGCGGAAGCCTAACAGATCCAAGCTTTCTTTCATTTCTAGGTCTTTGGAACTATCCCTTCAAGAATCAATGATGCCCGGATCTGTCCATCGACGAGAATCCCTTTGCTCAGTATGCCAAGGGTTTTATCCCACTCGGTTTTCAGACATGTGCGTAGATTGCGAAGCGGAAGAGGTACGTTGTCTTACGACGAATTCTCTGGTTTGGCTTTTAGTTAATGTCTATTTCGAAAACAGAACCCTATGTTCCTGTACACCATACACGAGTCAGATGAAGAGGATGAATCTGAGGCTCTGCCCCAAGCCTACTCTCCACCAGCATCCCCTGGATTTCATCTGGATCTCTCGAGCCTCTCGCCGCCAAGATTTAGCTTCGAAAATTACTCAAGCTCTGTAGAGTCATCATCTACTTTCCTAAGTGACACTTTGATTCCAAGTCCTTCGTTTGACAACAAAGATCTGTACACTCCGATTTCGACACCTGGCAGCTTTACGTCGATGATGAAAGAGCGGAAAGGATACATCTTCGAAGACCCTCAAGAACCTGAAGATCACTTCCCTGCCTACTCATCTCCTCAATTGATAGACCCTGAAATCAAACGCTCAGGTCCGATCAGAATCCCTCGTACTCCAAGCTCAAATCCTGCCTCTATTTTTATGGAAGTTGACCCCATCTCTGCTGAACAAGGCAGTCCCCAAAGTCCCCGTGTGTTACGCCCCACAGGTTTACGAAGCACCTATACCCCTAAGACTTCGTGAGATCAGTCTCTCAATAGAAATCTCAGCCAATTAATCTTCTTTGGGTTTTGTATATAATTTTACTACAGATGTACATATGTGGTTCCTACTGTTGGATTTCAGTCTTACACACTGTCTGGTGTTATCTGCATTTTCTGGT
>LDDX01000271.1:936751-992628 GCA_012184315.1 Arthrobotrys entomopaga
GTCGACGACATTTCAACGGCTGCTTTTCGATGTCTGATGTTAATACCCTTTAAAATCTCTTGCTGGACTCGGAGGTTCATGTTGGCGCTCATATGTTTTTGTTTAATTGCGTCTTAGTATCGATGCTTAATATGTATATACGTTTGTTCGGGCTCTCATGTTGGCTTAACCTTGTACTTGCTGTGAGACTGCAGCCAAGCAGCTAAATTTATAAATTATTTAAAATTTTTATTATAATTTATTCCTCCGTGCTAATTATGCTTCTTCTAAACTTGGCCTAACTCCTTTCGGTGTGTAAATATAGTGGTCAAAATGTGGGGATTGTTTGGTTGTCAGTAAGCGGCTGCTTTGGAAGTTTGTTTTCACTGCTTGCATCTTTTTCGCGAACACTTATTCTTATAATTTACATATATCATACTCAAATCGATATGATAAATACATTGATAGATTTTATTTGACTATTTATATATCCAGGAAGCCGTCTATCTCATTTTCTCCTATTTGGCTGTTCTAGCTCTATACAATGAATTTACGACTACAGATGCTTAGCAAGCTGTCCACGACATAGATTCCCTACTGTAAGCTACATTATGCATGAGCAGGCTCTTTATCCTTCTCTCCAATTGCGGTTTCATCCTCGGTTTGCCTCTTTATGACTTCCTCGGCTAGTTGTTCTATTTTTTCATCTTTCGCCCCCTCTTCTACTTCTTCTTTAACCTCGTCCTTCGTTTCACTTTTACTCAAGTCGGCTGTCTGATCACTTCCTTGGCCTGTTTCCTTCGCATCCTCCTCTTTTTGAGCTGAATCCTTGGGGATACCTTCGAACTCCGCAGTTTTAGATTTTGATTCTCCAATTTTGCCCTCAAGTTCTTTCTGTTGCTCACTCCTTTCTTCCTTCTCTTCTTCCTTTTTGTCATGGGATACTTCCTCTGTAGCCTTTTTCTCATCAATTGGCTTTTCCTTTTCCTTGAGATCTTTACCATCCTCTTTCTCAGTATCATTCTCAGTACCCTTCTCAGTACCCTTCTCAGCACACTTCTCAGACTCTTTCTCAGCATCCTTCTCGGCTTCCTCCTTAGTTTTATTTTCGGGTTTCTTTTCGCCTTCCTTTTTCCCTCCCTTTTCGACCTCCTTTTCGAACTTCTTTTCGACCTCCTCTTCTTTCTTCTTTTCAGCCTCCTTCTCTTCCTCTGAGATGTCACTTGCCTTTTGATTCTTGTCATCAGGATCAAGTAGCAGTTTAGCTTCGCCCTTTGGACGGACCACTTGAACAGTGATACCTTTTTGCTGGCTGTAAACTCTCAATCCCACAACGGCAACAGCATTCCAAAGATTTTCATCGGTATCGCTATCACTATCACCATCCTTTTCGTCAGTAATGGGAATTAGCATATAAGAGATTGGACCTGTAGTCTTTTTTCTCTTCTCATCCTTATCGTCTTTTTCTTTTTCTTTGTCCTGGTCCTTCTCTTTGTCCTTCGTCTCGACAGCTTCTTTAGGCTCACTCTCCTCTTCCTTTGGTTCTGACCTTTCTTTCTTCAAGGCAACGGAGCTTGAAGATGCGCCTTCTTTCTTCGGAATTGGAGGTTCTGTCACATTTGACGGGGGTGGTTCAGGGGCAGAGGGCAAGGCTGGAGCCGAATCCTCATCTGAAGTTTTTTCAGGTTTGGGCGCTGATGTTGGATCCTCGATGACTACCTTGACGGGTTTCTCATCTCCATCCTTCTTTTCCTTCTTACTTTCTTCCTTGTTTTCCTTCTCCTTTCCTTCCCTATCGGCTTTGTCTGTACTATCTTCGTCATCTTCATCTTCATCTTCATCTTCTCCATCAATGATTACAACTCTCCCTTTAGCAAAGGCGAGGTCATAGGACATGCCAATTTGCAGGAACTTCTTTCTATTAGCGACGCTTAATTCCGGAACCGCCTCTTCCACGCTTTTTCTCCCATCAATCTTGACGGCGGTGATCTTGTATGCGATGTCCCATAAGCCGGCCTCGAGTTCAACCTCACAACTGACACTGCGCCACATATCGCAATTCGCGCGACTGCGAACAAAGTATTCGGAAGTTTCCGGTCTGTGGATACGGAAATGCAATCTAAAGAGGTATTCACCTTCGAGACCTTTGAAGTATCGATCATCAAGTTGCTGGAGGACGATGACAACCTTTGCTGCTTCTGGGAGGTTAATTTGGAAACAGTTTTTGGAATAAGCGTTCTCCCATTCGACGTTTTCGGAGACCCAAGCGGAAGCTACGGACCAACTCGAGTCGAAGAGACGAGTTCTTTCGAGGACTGAAAATGTTCGGAGGAAATCCTTGTCTATGAGATTGTTAGTTTTCATATTCTGTGAAAGCGTCTGAGCATCTGATTTTATAGAGTCATTACTCACAAGACATCCACTATAAGAGACCATGTAATCGGTTAGCAACGAAATATTCCACGTAGAACTAGTTAAACCTGAACTTACGAAACTGCCGTCGTCACCGAATCTGTGCTCTAGCTGCTCAATCCAGTAGGGTGTCCATTCTTTGCTGCCATCGCTCCAAGCGCCCTTCCATTCAGATTTACCCCATGGGTTCCTATCGATATGATGTTAAGCTGAGAGTTATACTACACAATGGGGGCCTGTTACAAACCTGACGAGAACAAACCGGTGTCCATCCACCTCTTTTGCTTTCAAAACAGAATAGGCGTGTCCCGAGTATATGCCATTGTACTCGGCATCGGTAATGGAGTCTATGGCGCCAGCAAAGAGGAACTCCTTGTTGACTTTCAACAGCTCCTCTTTCCAGAACTTGTCTTTACTCAAAATATCTTGCGACCAAATCTCGGCAGTAACACCACCGGTAAGATCTTCTACAGCCTCACTGAATTTCTTCTATTAGACAAACTCAATCCGGTCGGAATCTAGATTATACATACCCAGTAAATCCCCCATTTATCGTACTATAGTCTCCGTGGGCTTTGGCGTATGCCTTCTCCAGCAATGGTAGCCATGTTTCGTTCTTATCCTCGCAGCTTGCAAAGTAAAGGGCATCCGAGCCCTTAAGATAGGTTTCGTTGTACACCGATTCTTGATGTTTGCCGCCCAGAGCATACTTTAGCACGGAGGTGGATTCGTGGTACTCCTCTTGCGAAAGATAAAGCTGGTCGTCCACAATGCTACTAATCCATTCGCCATCTATGAAGAAACGGTTTATTCAGTCGAGACGAAGAATAGGAAATATTAAATGCGGGAAATGCATCATACCCCTATAGAAAACGAAACCGTATACTCCAACCTCCTCGTCTTGTGCAACACAAATTTTCTCAAGCAAGCCTGGGATATTAGTAATAGTCGCAACAGCAGCAAGAAACCAGCAATCTCCCTATAGATATTGGCTATCGATTAGCGATATCACCTAAAAGAAGGACCACTAGTGCGTACCGTCATTCCTTGTCGAATGTCGCCAGGAGATACGCCGTCCTTGTAGAACGATGGACTATCGAATATATCCTAGAGTAGCTGCAACTTAGCCTCCGCTAGCGTAGCAGCTCATTGGTAGAAGAAAACGTCCAACGTACTTCGACACGTCGAACGGACATTGGCTTGACGCTCGCATCATGCTCGAAGCCGTCAAGGCAGTATCGGGCGTATTCGACACGAGGGTCGTCTCCGGCAAGATCGAAATAATAGTCTCTGTTAAAAAAAAAAAAGTTATGGTTATCGAGCTATAACGCTATTCATAGAAAGAAAACTGCAGTAGTTATTAATCGAGACATAGAGTATTTAAGTTTACCTATATTTCTGATTCAATTGGCGACACTCCCTCGCGATGCGCTCCACTTTGGCTTTACAGCTCGCCGCAGCTTCGTCGAATTGGGCTGTTGCCACAGTTGGGAGTGTTGGTCCATAGTTTGGTTTTGGTGTCTCGGTAAAGGGATTGAAGGGAAGCACAATGGTTGGGCGCCCCGCCCTGTTGGCACGAAATTTTCTCCAAAACTTATTGAGCTGCTTTTGTGCAGAACCAGCGGGGACCTTTCTACTAATCTGAGGCACAGGTTTGGGCTCCTGAGAAATCGGAGCTATCTTGTGCTCTTCGATGGCAACCAATGCTGCTGGTTCTTCTTCTGTACCGACGGCGACCCTGTCAGCAGGTTGGTCGTTGTCATCCCGAATTTCGGCTCGTCTACCACCGCGTCTTTGACGTGGGGCGTGGTAACTGGGTGGTTGACTAGACGGCATATGCATAGGGATAACTCCAAGGTACCACCACTATGGTTTTGAGACGAAGATACTCTACTTGGCGATTTCAAAATTAAAAGCAAGAGTTTGAAGTTTGATTGGAGAAAATAGTTTATGAAATCAACAAAGCGTCGGCGACAGCTTGTCTTATTATAAACTTTAACCTTTGCAAATTTGCCAATTGAGGGGTTGATTCTGAAGCTCAAGATGACCTTGTGTCTTACTTCCTTTAGGCGGCTCATCAGCTCAGTTGATTGAGCCGCCTCAGGGGTCGAACCCCGCACGCGCATTGCATTTGTTTACTACTTAAGTACTTATGTATTGCAATATATTGTCGGCAATTGTCGCAAACAGCGAATAAGCTACGAACTTGGTGCCCGCAATGTCCCCATGCGCTTGCATGCAGGACGGCTCAGAAGGATCCAGATTACTGGTAGGCCTAGCTGAGGTTTTGACATGGTTCTTTCCCCCCATTTGACCAGATATTCGGGGTTCCACAATTAAGGATGGGTTGCATCATGTGTTCTAAGGCATGAGAGGTGTGGTTTCTCGATCACGATTTCTGCCCTCGATCTTGTCTCGACCAATCGCGATGCGATAGTTCCCATGCCCAATTTAATTACAGTTGCAAAAAAAATTTTCCAAATTTGCATCTGCACATTCTCCTGCCCGACGTAGAATTGTCATAAGCAAGGGTCGAGAAAGTCAGGAAATTTAAGTTTCAATGTTTGATCGGTTTTCGTGTCAATTTAGACAGGACTGAGGCTGGGCAAGTGCGCCCTGTATGTATACTAGCTGTCACCTGCTACCTACACCAGAAAGATACTCAACGCATTCTTGATCTTGACTCCGTGATATCGCGTATCGTAACCTGCCGGTTGAGTTGAGCAGGCGATATGGGCATGATAAGGTGTCATCCTCAGACACCCAGATCGCCAGAGAGCACTTCCTCAAGTACTGTGCTGGGCTAGGGCGATTCAAAGTTTGAATCTATCGCTATCAGCGCACCAATCGCTTGTTCGTGACTGATTTTCCCTTCCCTGTATAGCGGTGCGAGGTCTCGCATCGACGCTGATAGAAGGCTTTCGATGTCGGTTTTTGTAAAGCTCGAGCTAAGGCCATGCTTTCTCGCATGACTTTCAGCTTTTCTCAAGACGTCCCGTTCAAACGATTCTTTCACCTCTTTCCGAAAAGTCTCGTTAGTTATGACCTCGAACGCAAGTCCGGCCAAGCCCTTGCCAACCTCTAGAGCTCTATCAAAAGCATCCTCAGTCCCAGCAGCATCCGCAAACTTAGGTGTATGGTTAACTGCGCCTTTACTATCAATGAAAAACGCGGCTTCGATCGCAGGTAGGAAATGTGAGACATTTCCTATTCCCGAGCCGATTAGCAAACATCGATTTCAATCGTAACATAGCTGGGGTTATATCGAGGGTTGTATTTACCTTGATCTGTCGCGGGCCCAGGGTTGTCGCTGATCCCTGGATAGGAATAGACTGTTTTAGAGTTATATTTGTTCATTTGCTGGGTATACTCTTTGCAGAGAACATCATTGGAAATCAGGTCCCAGTATGCGGCACGTCCGCTAGTCAGTGTTAGAAACATTCCGGTCCTCTGCCTCACGGTTTGAAAACGCTGTGTGAGATAAACTTACTTGTCGACTTGAACTGAGCACCCTGTTGTCATGGCCCCAGCTTCAAAGCAATGAATCATTTTTTGACAGAGAACCTCTAAATCCTTCCTGTTTTCAGCCCGGACGCCGAACTCGGCCCTGGCCTGGTCTGGGATGATATTTGTAGCTTTGCCACCGTTCGTGATAATTCCATTTATCCTTTGAGATGGTAACAATTGTTGACGTAACGTCGCGATACTGACATATGAATTGATCAATGCATCCAGAGCATTTCTTCCTTCCCATGGTGCTAGACCTGCATGAGCAGGAACCCCTTGAAAATCTGCCACCATTCTCTTGGATGCAAGCGATGAAGTGATGGCGCATGATCTCATGGTCTCATCTGGAACCAAAGGCCCCGGATGGGCCATGATACAAGCATCAACATCAATATAAGCACCCGCTTTCAGGAGATCAAGTTTTCCTCCACCCTTCTCCTCTGCTGGAGTTCCAAGCAGCCTCACGCATCCTGATGAGTTGGACAGCTTCAGAGCCTCCCAGCACGCGATAAACCCAGCGATTGAGGCAGAGGTGATTAGATTGTGACCGCAAGCGTGAGCTGGTTTCCTTTCCGCTGTGTTCATGCCACTTTCAATCTTCATATTAGGAAGCGCGTCATATTCCGCGTTTAAAACAACTGTTGGAAGTCTCGAAAGTGGTGTCTTGGAAGAAGCAGACGGAAGAATAGTCGCTTGTATCAAAAAACTAGTCTTGATATTATACGCGTGCCTGGTGACATTGTATTCTGGTCCCAGTGATTCGAAGTAATCGCAGATGCTATCATGTGCAGTCCTCTCTTGGCCGGCAAGCTCTGGATTTTTCCAAATCTGCCACTCGGTTAGAAAATCAAACCCATTTGATTAATTGAAGCCTTACGTTTCGCGACGTAAGCAAGTCAATGAATGATTATGCGCTAACCGTGTAGTTGATGTTCTTAATATCCTGTCGATGCTTTCTGATAGCATCAACGATTATTTGATCTGGAAAATCCACCCGCATATTGAAGGTAGTCGGGAGTAATGGCAAGGTTGCCTCAAGTTCCTTGCAATTGGCAGGGATTTCGAACGTTTCTTATCGTTGTCATGTTCTACGGTGAGTGTTTGTATTTTGTGACCAAATAACAACGCGGTCTTCGCGTCCTCTTGATGCCAAGCAAAGCTGAAGAATCTGGCGTATGTGAGGAGCTCTGTGGATGCACCAGAGCACTTTAAGGCTTGTATCAGCTTGGGCATAGTGCAGACACCCTGCCCATGGTTACGAGCGCTGGATCGCCATGTATCACCGATCCAATAGCGGATGGCCAGAGAGCAGCGCCCTTGAGGATATCGTCAGAACCTCTACACAACGACATTTTAAGACAGGGTACTACTTAAGTATCCCTGGCCACATTAACGGAACCAGCCTTGGGTTCCGTTCCGGGACGCGCTGCAAGCCGTGTGGATACTATTCAGCTGGCGGGTGGGCGAAGCAGAAGGAATAAAAATGGTCCGAGCTCAGTTTTGAAAGCCCGGCCGAGGGTCGGAGGAGATATTAACCGATATCGCAGATTCGCGCAACATATGTACATGTCGTTATCTCATTTCATAGAAACCCATGATGAATGACATTTGTGAACAATCTCGATATTCAAAATTTTTAAGCATTTTTGGGCTCCAGAGGGGCGCATAATATAGAACCGCCTATGGCATCTACAAATTTGGTAAATGACGAAAAAGAGGCATCGATGTTGTCATTTTTTGTCAAGCTTTCATGCTTGGCGAGCACGAGGGAAAGCTTGACGCTTGGGTAGCAGCACCTGCGCAGGCCAAGGAGCGATCCGATTAACCGCACGGATCCAGGTGACGTCGGCGTATTAATACGTATTATTCAGCAACTAAAGGGCCAAGCGGTGATATACTCTAGCGGCGATAGTGACGGATTTTAGTCTACAAGGGTAGTACTATAGTCTCGGCTACAAGGGGGAAAGGCCTAATTCCTATGATTCTCCTTTTGTTTAAACGTTTTCCCGGCGCAGGCGCCACGGTTTTGGAACCCATTTTCTCATTATCGCGGACTCGCATTCACAGGTAGATGGCACCTAATTCTGAAAAATCTGCTACCCACCGCTATACTGGCCGATAGAATCTATAGACGAGATGCATACTGCGGGAAATGAAAATTCAATATCATCCCGACCCGGCGATAAAACAGAATCAATGGACGACCACAATACATTAGGCTTGCCCGAAAAAGAAACAGAAAACCTCGGAAACGGCCAGTACAACGAGTCAGTTCACGGAAATCATGAACCGAGTGCGTCGAATGCCAAGGGTCGAGACCAGAACAACCAATACGACGAACGGAAGCAGCACAACCTAGAATCTCAAGGTCGATTTGGGGATAAAATTTCTTACTTGAAATTCATCGTAGATCAGGGCGTACTCACAGATAGGATCGTATCGCACCGATTTCCCGGATCAGGAACCGAAGAGGATCCATATCGTGTCGAATACATTCCAGATGATCCACGGAATCCGATGTCCTTTGCGCCATGGATCAAATGGGCTATCACCATGGTTGTATCGTTTGCGACGCTTGCGATTTCGTTCGTGTCATCTGCGTACTCCGGAGGCATGTTGGAGATCATGGAAGAATTCCATTGCAGCACCATTGTTGCAATCCTAGGAATTTCGTTGTTCGTGTTAGGTTTCACGATCGGACCGCTCTTTTGGGCACCACTGAGTGAGATGTACGGAAGACAGAGCTTATTTTTCGGTATGACGGATTGCCCGTAACATTCCTGCGATCGGATCGATCGTCTGCCACGTTCATTTTCTAACCAACGCGCAACGTGACATGCAGGGACATATGCCGCATTGACAGCCTTTAATGCCGGGGCCGCTGGAGCCAAGAACATCCAAACCCTTCTCATCATGCGTTTCTTCGCTGGCGCATTCGGAAGCAGTCCGCTCACTAATGCTGGCGGTGTCATCGCTGATATGTTCCCAGCAAGCCAACGTGGTCTCGCTTTGGCTGTGTTCGCGAGCTGCCCATTTATGGGCCCCGTTTTAGGCCCGATAGTGGGTGGATTCTTAGGACAAAGCGCTGGTTGGAGATGGGTTGAAGGTCTCCTTGCAGCATTCTCGGGATTCACGTGGATCATGATGGCTTTTATGGTTCCAGAAACATATTCACCGGTTCTTCTTTCCAAGCGAGCCCAAAACTTGAGCAAACTGACCGGGAAAGTCTATGTGAGCAAATTTGAAGCAGAAAGTGGCAAGCTGGATATCAAGGAAGCGTACAAGACCGCTCTCTCACGTCCTTGGATACTCTTGTTCCGGGAACCAATAGGTTTGTCACAGCCGCTTGCCTTAGAATGCACTCCTGCGCAGCTGCACAAATTAGCACAGATTTTGTGATACATGCATGTCCGTGACATGCATAAAAAACCATAAGATCACGCCAACATGTTAACGTCATGGTATCGAGGCTAACAATATTAATTCCCTCATTTATATAGTCCTCATGCTCTCCATCTATATGGCGATTATATATGGCACTTTATATATGCTTTTCGCAGCATATCCGATCGTTTATCAAGAAACCCGAGGCTGGTCCCAAGGCATCGGTGGTCTTCCATTTATCGGCATAGCTATTGGCATGATTGCTGCCGTCCTGTTCGCCATCCCAGTGAACGACCGATACAACCGAGTAGCAAACGAGAAATTCAAAGGATTTGCCCCCCCGGAACAGAGACTTCCTCCAGCTCTTCTCGGAACCGTCTGTATCCCTATTGGCCTTTTCTGGTTTGCTTGGACCAACGGTCCAAGTATTCATTGGCTCGCCAGTGTTGCAGCCGGGGTACCGTTTGGGTTTGGAATGGTCATTGTCTTCCTGAGCGTGTTTAACTATTTGATCGATTCCGTAAGATCGATTGCCTTCAACAAACAATGAACTCGAGGCAATCTCGCTAACATTTGACTTTCATAGTATACCATTTTTGCGGCAAGTGTCCTAGCTGCTAATGCCGTTCTCCGAAGCACGTTTGGAGCCGTGTTCCCACTTTTCACAACTCCTATGTATCACAATCTGGGTATACACTGGGCCTCCAGTATCCCGGCATTCCTAGCCCTTGCGTGCGTTCCGGCACCGTTTCTCTTTTACAAGTATGGAGAAAATCTCAGACTCAAGTGCAAGTATGCTGCGAAAGCTGCAGATTTTATGAAAAAGTTACAGGAGCAGTCGAATGAGAGCAGCGGCGACAGTACACCGGAAGAACAACCGGAAGAACAAACAGCACAATACAAAGAAGAAGAAGCTATTTTGGAAGAAAATGGACTCCAACATCTCGAAGTTCCAATGCATCGTCTCCAACTCGAAAAAACACGAAGTCAAAGTCCAGGTATCCACCACAACCTTTCGAAACAGCACACTCAGGAGAGCACAAGATCTCATCGAACAAACGAATTGAGATCGTGGGAGAGTAACCCGTTCGACATTGATCGTGTTCACTCTCGTGAAGCCTTCGAACCTTAATTTCCTTTGATATTTAGGCTTTGGGGTGTCAGTAACGAGGAGGGAATAGAATAAGGTTCGCGGGTTGTGGCATTCTGTCATACCGTTTGTATGCAGATTTCATGTCACATAATTCCATTATCATGATATCACGGTGTGTATGTTGATACCGCTAAATAGAGAAAACTCATTTGTATACAACTTAATATACCCAAATTGCATTGTTTAACATCAGAATAGGCTTTTTTTTGTTTTTTACCCACGTTCTACCTCATCGATCGTGGCGGATACATTTTGACGAGAAAGTTTGCATGGAATTCTCCTAAGGGAAACTGGGGATACTAGCAGAGTAATGGTTGGCAACCTAGCAAAGTATTCCCCCATAAATCTAGGAAACTGCCAGGAACATATTACCTTATAACACCTCCCAGTCTACGATATATTGCGACCAACGTTGCGGATGGTTCCTTGTCCTAAAACCTCGAAGTTTCGATATCTTTCTTTCTCCTTATCTCCCCAAGCTCTTTAGATGGGCTAATCAGTCCTCTCATTTTAACCTTATATTGCAATATATATTGCCATATAAATAATATTTTAATATATTAATATCGACAACAGATATGTGCTACTTCTGGCTGGTGCAATACAACTGCGATCACCGATCCGATGAAGTCGAGGCCTGCGAGTACGCCAGACATACCCTACCACTTGTTGGTGACCACTGTCCTTACAAGAGTAAAGAGACGAGGTACATAAATGAAGATGATAAATGTTGGAACTGTTGGAATGAGGACTACGATGGGCCGCGCAAATTCAAGGAAGTGAGGATGCACTTGAAACAGGTCGGAGAAGGCCAGTTGCTTGGCAAAGGAAAAGAACTCAACGACGAGGAAAAGCGGGTTCTAGCGGGAAGAGCCAGGTGGGAACGACGACGGCAAGAACAGGCCCAAGGATCTTCAATACAGAACAACAAACAAAGGCGCAGACAAGGTTCTCGGTACGCTTGGCCCCGAGCGCTGAGATCTCAGCAGCCAAAAAGTCCGAATCAAAGCCCTCCGCCACAATCATCAGTCGCTCGACGTCAGCTCGAGTTTACACCGATTATATCGACTCCGGAACCACTTGTGCTACCGATGCCAGAGCAAGATAACGCCAATTTCCAAGGCGAGGCCGGTATAGACAACCCATGGACCGTCAAACGTTTGAAGATTTGGCAGGAACTACAGCATCGAATTCAACTTGGCTTGCCTTGAGAGGAGCATCGATCGATGGATCATCTGGATATCCGAATGTTGGTTTTGAGGGCAGGGTGGTGTCAACTCTTTTGCCCGTTGTTAGAAATATTATTATCCTTGCTAAAAAAAAAAAAAAAAGAAAAAGAAAAAAACGAAATCTAGCCCAGTTCCAACATTTATGCGTGCCTATCATATGCTATGTATCCTTCCACCTGCAAAGCTCTATTCGAAGGCCAAAGTTCTGGCAATCTGTGATCCCTCTTTTTTATGCTCAG
Source organism: Arthrobotrys entomopaga (assembly GCA_012184315.1). NCBI lineage: Eukaryota > Fungi > Ascomycota > Orbiliomycetes > Orbiliales > Orbiliaceae > Arthrobotrys > Arthrobotrys entomopaga. Next base: position 948,655 of record LDDX01000271.1, read on the forward strand.
GAAAGGGAATATATCTTCGCCAATCTATACAAGGGTCAAGCCGCCAAGTTATAGTCGCCCGAGTCTGAACATTGGAATTCTGTACGTTGAATTTATAAAATAAATCTTTTATAGACAGTTTAAAGTTAGAAAACACGAGATACTTTGAAGGCGTGACCGAAAACTTTCTGTCGACTTGTCAATCATCGATCATGATTCTGAAGTTTGTGATCCTTCTAAATTTCTAAATTAATGCAATAGTCATAGAGTGGAGGAAAATTCCTTGCATACATGCAACAGAAGCACGCAGGCCTGCAGGTCGACCGGTCTGTCATCGAGGCTAGACCAGTCTTGGACATTGGCCGCGTTGGAACCTTCGAATATTGCCACGGTCTGGCTTCGATCCGACATTGCATTGTGTATTCGAGGGAACAAGTGAAGAGTTGTTGGATGTTGGACCCGAACGCGCGCCAGAGCGAATAATACAAGAAAATATCTAACAAAAACACATGGGAAATAGAGATAATGACCGTTGATGAGGCTAGCCCTTATGAATCGATGTTGACATATATTATCTGGGCTTGTGCAAAGCCGGCTTGGGCCAGCAAATTTAACACGGCGGCGGCGGGGTTACCTGGGACTGGGTTTTTGGATTGCGAAGAAGAAAACCTGAAACTGACGGGCGCGAAAAATTTCAAGGAATGAAGTACGGAGTTCAGGGCGATATGTTAGCAGTTGGGTGAGCCATCTACGAAAAAAAAAAAAAAAAAAAAAATTGATACGTGAGAACATGCAAGTTTTGCATGCCCATGTACATCTACAACCGGTCGCGTGGTAGCCACACATACTGCAGAACAGTGCGAGGTTTCAAAACTAGAAGGTTGTAGGAACGTTGTCAACTAACAGAGTTATACACCCAGACAGCCATTACGACGGTGGATCCACGGAAAGGAAAATCGAAATAATAAGATCTCCTTCCACCCGGACTTGGTCCAGACTTGACTTCTTTTTTCTTGATTGAATATATATATAAATAAATATTTGAATAATTATCGCCCGCCGTTGACGCATCCGTTATCCATACATCGCCAATCTACGAGGTCTCGATAGTTTTTCAACAAGGCCACGAGTCGTCGCAACAATGTGGAGCACATTTTATGAGTTTCTGGCTTACCAACGACCAGAAAAGATTCAAGCAGTATCGTTGAAATCAAAGTCTTCAGATGTATCCCGAACTTCAGCAACATCGGCACCCAGAGTACCAGAAAAATTATCGTTCTCGCGAGTTATCAACCGTGAGACATGCTTTGTAGGGCTCCCACAGCTTTCAGAACCTTTGGTCTACTCTCGGATGCAACAGACTAATGTGTTGTCCACAACAGCCATGTCGTTTGGACGACTTTATGAACTATCTCACTTACGTGGAACGAAACTCGGAGAATCTTCGATTTTATCTTTGGTTTCGGAGGTACATCCAGAAATTTGATGAATTGAGCGAAGAAAAGAAGGCGAAAAGCCCAGCATGGGAATCTCCACTGTTGAAAGAGAAATTAAAACCTGAAAGCTCAAGTTCATGCGAAGAGTCAAACGACTTCGTTTGCCGTAAGTGTCTTCTTGAATTCACTTTCTAAATCTTTGGACGTTCAAATACTAACATGATTACAATAGGTTCTCAACAACCCTTTCGAACAGAAGTTGATAAAATCGTCCAGATGTACTTGGCCCCTCTATCACCTTTTGAACTCAACCTTTCTGGTCGGGACAGGAAGCAAGTGCTAAACGCTCTGGCTACAACCACTCATCCGTCGGCGTTCAAAACGGTCCTACCACAAGTTGAACAATCTCTCCGTCAGCAATCTCATCCGAATTTCGTTCGACATGCTCTCTCGACTGCGAATCGCGGCCGTATTCTGGTCATGAGATGGGGTGGCATTATTATGATACTGGTAGCCGTGGCGCTCGCGGTGGTACTGTCACTGGGCAAGGTTCCAAGAGCGGTTCGAATCATTATACCAGCAGTCACAATGTTCTTCGGTATGTGTTCAGTGTTGGACGGACAGCGATCTGTCTGCTTAGTTCTTATGACATTTGGAATCAGAGATCGTTTCGCCTGGGAGACTGAGGCCGATAGTGAGGGTGACAATGCTATTGTGGAATGCGATTTGGAGAAGGCTTCAACCATCTGTTTCAATATATTCGATGGGCCGATACCTCAAGACGAAGATCGAGGTGCAAACATCAAAAAATTTGAAAAGAGAGGGGTTGTGTCGCATATTTTGTTCGGTTGGAAGAGGCTGAGAGGACTCGACCCTGAAGTGCAAAGGTTACAAAGGCTGATCGTATTCCAGAATGTGGGAATATCACTGGTTACTGCGGGTATCGTTGCTATTATCTTGGCGGTCACGCCTACAGCGGGCCTGTATTAAGTGCAGTGCAAGGAGTGTAATAGATTTGTTTATATTGCTATAACTACTTACTTAGGTAAAAGCAAACAGTTCTAATCACCTGCTAGCTTTGGCCAAGTTTGGTAGTGTCTAGATGATCTCAACAGTCGGCAGTGTATATAGATAAGCATATGACTAAGCTCTCGTGATCACAAATTCCAACCATACTCTGTCCTCCCTACCTTCAAACCGGACATGGTCAAGCATAGCTCTAATATGGGGCGACATTTCGACCAAATTGACTTGAACGTCCCATTCGGTACCGGTAGCGTCGGCCACTCTCTTCCAGAGCTCCTTGAAGGACGTCGTATCATGCCTCCAGACCGTCCTGAGTCCCGAGGTTGTTTTGTGGAAACCAGGTTTGCGACTTCCGACCTGTCTTCCCATGATTATCGATCCTTTCTTCTCGCTCACCATCTTGACCATATTGCAAGCAGCCTTAAACTCCAATTCTTGATTAAAAAGATGCAAGAAGCTTCGAGCGCTGAGGACCTCAAATTGGCCCATGAGTTTATGGAACAACTCTGGATCCGAAGTATTGCCCTTGACGGGCTTGAAAGTCGAAAGATCGAAGATGTCGCCGGTGAAGAATGTTGATTTTAGCGTATCTTGATCGTTGAATAAATCGTAACTGAGTTCGATAAACCCCGATTGGAGGTCCGCGCCATACAGGTTCTCGCTGGGTACGCCAGCGTAGACTAGTGCTCGAAGATCTTGGGCAAAGCAACATCCCAAGTCAAGATATTTCGCCCCAACCTTGATCTTCGCAACAACAGCGTTGTACGCTGGGGACTCTAGGATCGCAAAGTCGAGGAAGCGAAAACCCCCAATACAAGGGTACGGGTGTACTTCCCAAGCTTTCTCCCTCTACAAATCCAAAATTTTATTTTGCCAAGTTAGTAAGTTTCTACAATTTAATTTGACAGGGATTCTAGTATTATGCTATAGGCAAAGCACGATATACGTACCAAATTGATGATATGCGCAGAGACTTGATCCTCTGGGACACCCGAATATTTTTGGAAGAGCTCCAAGGCAAACGGGGAAGGCTTGAGTTTGTCGCTGGGTATGAACCAGCCAGATGAGCGAGCCTTACGGTCGGCATCAATAACGTCCTGCGAGACACCTTCGTTATCAGCCATTTTCAATGGTTCAATGCGTACGCTTTGAGAGTTGGTATTTTTCATACACGTTCTGCTAAGACTTTTACTGAAGATATTTGGCCGGAATTTATACGCTGGTCACGGTGCTGCTAGTATTACGTATTGGAGGTACTATAACTCGGTTAGGTCGGCAAGCGAAAACGCTAAGAGACAAGGGCAAAAAGCTTGAATATCGTTGGTGGGGATTGTATTAACTCCGTCTCGTACTTGACCAGGAAGGGTATATCACCGACGTCTCGGCTTAACGGCTAGTAGGAGCGGCCCCGAAAGGTGAATCCTATGCTGCGATCTTGTCGTACGATGCGGATATAAATAAATTGACAAAGTCCGTTTGAGAAGCATGTTAACGTTGAAATTTATATCAATCCAGGCGGGTTAGCGGGTACGCCCATCAATCTTTAATATCTATAGTCTACAAGTTTGTTGCATCTCGACAACATGGAGATCCTTGTATTCCCCAAAGCTAACAGGTATAGTTTTATTTCTTATTTTTCTTCTCCAATATAGAGGTCAGGACGTTTACTAGCATTGTAGTCGTCGCCGGTGCCGCGTTGAACCGCAGGTCGAGCAGCTATACGGTCAATCCACTGGAGTAAATTGGGGAAAGCTTCCATATCCTCCTTTGAGAATGCGCCTGAGAAGGACCATCCCTTGACCCAGGGCCAAGTACCAATATCTGCAACGGAATACTTGCCGGAGCCTTTTCCTGCAAGGTATTCACGTGGTTGACCGGTGTATTTACCGGATAGTTGAATTTCGAGGACGCCGAAGACTCGTAAAGTTTCGTTCTTGAAACGGTTCTTAGGGTCTTGATTCATGAGTTAGCGGATTTGAATGTTTTGAGAAGCGGGAGAGAGGTATATGTACACTCAATCTGTTCTGGTGCGTATTTGAAGAAGTGATTGACTGCGGTTGTGTAAGTATCGTTGGTGCGCTATGCTGATCGTTCGAGGGAGATGATTTGTACGCACCTTGTCCTTGATACGGCGCACCGCTACCGTGCCAAAAAAAGAGCCACTGAAGCATCTGACTGCGCTCCAAAGGATCAGTGAAGCCGAAAATGTTATCTTTATCTTCGCGGTCGATAAGGTAGAGCAACTCGGCCGAGGTTTCCATGACGGGATGGGGTGGTGATTGGGTGTTATCGATGATTACTGGGATTCTGCCGTTGGGATTTAATCGGAGGAACCAGTCCTTCTTTTGCTCATTAGTGCCAATGTTGATGATCGAGGTGGTCCATTCGGTTCCATAGACTGCCTTGAGTTCCTCGAGGAGGATCTGGACTTTGACGCCGTTCGGGGTGCTTTGACTTATCAGGTGGAGTCCCTACGTATCAGAGATATGATGATTGTTAGTTTCTTATCAATAATAGTATAGGTAGAGAGTTCTAGATAAAATCTGTACGTACTTTGGCATCACGAACAGGAGCCGGAGTGTCTTCAGAGTAGAGGCTGACAGACATCTTGGGCAGGATGTCGATATTTAGGTGTCTTGTGCTTGCTATGCCGGCTAGCGGTGTTGTTGTTGTTGTTGTTGTTGGAAGAGGTGTGTTGCGTTTGTTCGACAGAATCGATTGTCGGGTTCCTGCAGGATGTTTCGAATTCGTGTGAAGTAGCTTTCGATTGGAAGCGGCGGTGAAGGAGAAGGAGAAGGCAGAGGTCGACTGCCGTGGCGGCAATATCAATCGGCTGGCGGAGAGCGATAGCGATGGTATTTGGGCGGGGCTGCACTGGAGGAGATGATAATGGAGGAGGGGGAGCAGGAGAGGTTGAACTGAATGCGGGCTGTAGTATTTGGTTTTATACGTACACCACCGCATTGCAAAGTTGGAATATTATCTATTCTATGGTAGCACGAAGTCTAATGCGGATTGTAGATATGATAAGTATATATGACGTAAGTCAATGTGCAGATTAATAATAAAGATTCCCAAGTAAGCAAGTACTTGAGTACTTGAGTCTTATGTATCTCTTCAATTGATAGATTATATTATTACTATTATATTAGTAGTACGGCCTGCGTTAACCGAAGATGCAAAAGCTTTGTAATCCACCTTCGACGGAATGATCATTTCAACAGCTTCTGTAGACAAGTACGTAGTACTCAACTACGGAATTCAAGGCTCCTGCCGATGCATAACTAATCGGACAAGAGTGAGAGGCTCGTGATCCGGTTGACTGATCTTCCCGTACAAAGTAATTAACTCCTCGAAGGACTATTGAAGTTACTCGGCCGAGATAGTATCGAAACAGCGGCCCTGCCGTCGGCCGTCGCGTCCCATCTTTTACTCCCAAACATCCCACCTCCCCGTTTCGGTTCTCCCACCACCACTCTCACTCACCGCAAGCAACTGCAGAGATACCTAATAACTGATCGCTACACCCGCTGATTCATCACCCAGAATTTGTCTGATCCTCTTTTGCATGTTTTTTGCGAGATTAGGCATGACATCCGCCTCATAAGACCCCTCCTCCCATCCGAGATTGATAACACAATCCGCATCTGGTGCCGAAGATATGCATATATTCAGCCCCTGACCAGCGCTGCTGCGAACAGTACTCGAGGCCCAATCCACCCCTTCGAACCGCCACTCGCGATCTTTATCATCGCCTCGTGGAGTCAGAACCCCCAGGTTGGATATGAGACTGCCGAAACCACGCGTCGTGCCAAGCGTTTTGTACACTTGTTCGGGGTAGTCGTCAATATACCTGGGAGCAACAGTGATGGACAGAGACTCTTGTGTGGCACCGGCCTTTAAATGTTTGTTCATGTTCTCTTTCAGATACGAAGCCATCCTCCAGAATGCCTCGACGTCGGTATAAACCGTATCTTTCCCTTTTGTCTGCCCCTGTGACGGTTGTCCGATCGTCGCAAAGGGACTCGTCCGTCGAATTTCCGTCAACGAAGATGCCATATTGGACAAAAGATCGCCATGACCGTACTTGCACATGTTACGCATATCCACAGCCATAGATACTCGTGTGAGAAACGCGTCCGGGTACGCATCGGCACACAAAGAGACGTTCAGAAGGGCGTCAAAAAATGCTGTAAATGTTGTCGAATGACTGCGGCAGAGGGACATGATCCGTTTCATGGTTTCGGAATCTATTCTTATAGAAGCCATGTTGTTTGTGATTCTCTCCTCCATGGGAGCCAATTGCTTCAGAGAGGGTTTGTACACTGGGCTTTTGACGTCTTTGTAAACCATGTACTTCGGGAAGAACATCAATTCGATGACTATTTGTGCTATGTAACCAAGTACGAATGATATGAGATTGAGCTTGTGCTCCTTTTGTACTGTCACTCCGTGCATATCAGGCCAATAATCTTGATTGACGTTAACCTCCGGCTGTACCGAATGAACCGAGGACAATTCATCGTCATTCAAAGCTGAAAGAAATTCCCGATGAAAAAAATAGCTGGATTTTCCGTCGCAAATGAGATGATTGAACGCAAAATAGATCGTTTCCATATTGACGACCGTGATCTTCCATAACGGCCGAGAAGGGTCTGTGGGATCAAACCAATCGTCAAAGATTCTTAACATCATACGACGGCTTGTATCAGCTGGGTCTTTATCCTCGATATCCACAAACTCGACGCAGTTCTCCACGACGAGCGTTGAATGGCGCGCGAACCAGAGCATGTCCTTGCCTCTTTTTTCTGAAGGTTGTCGTACGACAGTCATACCTAACGCTGGCTGCTTTTCGATAACCTTCGAGAGCGCCCGGATAACCTTATCCTTTGAGAGTTTTTTGTTCGGCTCGACGTTGCCATATTTTGCTGCTGTTATGATTGATGATTGAGCCCCCGACACCGAGATGAGGAAGTAGTAATTTTCGAGGTTTGCTATATTGAACTTTAGTACCTACAACTTTAATTTAAGGTTTACGGAGGATGTACAGCATTCGCGGGTCAATACGAACCGCGGAGATACTTCCATTCTGATGCTCTCGAGTTCCGGCTCTGTATATTCCCTAAGTGAGATCTGATATATTCTATTTTTACGGAGTAATCGTGGTGAAAATTTGATATCTTGAGATACCTTTGAGGAACAGATTGAAATATTAAGGTTTAAGAAGCAGAGGAATGTCTATCTTGGTCTACTCGTGCAGCGGCAGGGAGCTTGTAGTGGAGTCTGCAGGTGCTTGACGTCAATTGAGCAACTGCCGGGATGACACGAGAAACTTGCCATCCACACCTTGTGCGTGACTCTTCGCACCAAAAAACCTCCGCGTCGAGGTCCGTTTCATCCAAGGACGTTCATCTGAAAATAGATGTGTCCGTATTACCGGAGAATATTTCAACTTCAAGTCCCTATCTTTCGATCGATAGGTAATGATAGGGCTTTGATTGAGGAGTTTCCAATTTGATCAAACCGTGATTTAATCGATTTGAGCTCATGATCATATGAGGCGAATCATATCTGCATATCTGGTGGCGTTTTGGAACTGTTTCGCTGACCCCCACTAACTTAATTACTTCACTGGAGTTTCGTCGAGTATTCGATAAACATATTTACTTTGCTATCCGGTCCTTTGTACGAGGTGAGATCAATGGAAAGAGAAACTTTAAATGATGATCGATCATTTAAATTTCGCGAGATATCGGGATCCGGGATGTCAAAATATTAAAATCTTGCCATGCATGCGCATGCACGACGTCATGGAACTCCAGGGAAATGCATAGCCTCGAATCCAGGCGCTCGAGGCAAAGGGAAATACAATAATACATATTTTTAAAATGCACAGCTTCTCTCGGCTAGACTGTAAGACGATTTTTCGGGCATTATGAGTGGATAGAAAGGGGTCAAAGGCATCAAAAATATCATTGGCGCCAGTCTTGGTTGATCAATCGAATCGAATGCTCGAGGGAATCAAGTCTCAGGCGGAATGAGGTCGTTCCGCGTTATTTGTCCCATGATATGCATACCGCATATGACACAATTGGGGCCAGACAACACGAAGTTCACACCTTAACCGGCGGGAATTGAATTCCAACATGCGACAACACGTGGCAATTGAATCGAATCGAATCGAATCGATCTAACTTAATTTATTTTTATTTTTTATTTTTGGTTTTAAAAAACTGGAGCCATAGATCTATAGAGTATATATATAGAATCGTAAGATTTGGAGGGTGTACCAGAGTGATAGAAGCAACACACGTATCCAAGATGATCGCACATGGACAGAGGCTGTACCATCTCGATCTCGTCTAGGCCCAGCTTAGTCGTCGTGATCTGATACTCTCGTCATTGGAATTTCGAAAAGCCCGATAGAAGAATAGGAAACCCCATCCTCAAACTTTAAAACTTAGATCTTGCTTGGCGAAATGGTAGTTCGCAGAACTTTTAAAGGTCTAGAATACAATATACTTTCGGCGGACTACCTTTATCCGGCACGTGAAACTACCAACCAGTCTAAATGCGTATATGCGATTAGCAATAACCTCTCGGCACGACGGATTCCCTTCGCGCCCTGAACGGCCAGGGCCTCACTCCGGAGTCAGGCAATTGGCAGTGCAAGCTGCACATCACATATTGAAACTTTATATATATAACCGTTATTAGCTGCTATCTTTGCCACTTCGTACGTATATTGTGTTCAATATCATATAAGTATCGGAAGACACAATGAGATTCTAAATCCTATCACTCCTTCATCTTATCGCATATGGCACTCACAAATCAAAACCGGGTGTCGTCATTACTAATCTCGACGTACAATGTCAACCCCAGATAAAGTTACTCATACTGTATCGGGAGCCGCGTACCCGCCCGCGGGGAGGACCGTTTCCACCCTCCTAATAATGATCACTCTTACCGCTCTCTCGGTGTGCTTTAGTTAGTACCATCTTCCACTAAAATATTTCGAGAATTATTAGTTCTAACTGACATTGGGAATAAAGCTCAGCGTATATTACTCATCACCTCATGGCAGAAATTGACAGCAGTTCGGTGGTGTAAGCATAGTTGCTCCCTGACCCAGATGACATCTAAAAGTAGATATCCCTAACACATTTGATCATACGGTAAAGACATTCTTGCAATATACGCGGATTCATTCATTTTTGTCTTCGCTGTCGGACTCATTACGCTAGGACTGGGCGTCAACGAAGGCCAAACGCATTGTTCTGCCGCAATTATCATGTGCATTACATGCTATGTAACAACCAAGGTAGGTTTCTAACAATCTGTATTCTCAGCAAGATTTTCTTTTTCGTTTTAGCTAACAAGAATCCAATTAGATTGTATGTGTATTGTACTCATCCTTTCTATTAGTCAATTGCTAAAACTCCAATGTTCTCAGATAATCTATCTCTTGTTAGTTGAAAAAGTGGTATGTCCAATTCTTAGCTTTATCTTATAGATCGGAACACTAAAAGTTGAGACGCAGCGACTGGTGCGAAATGCGTGGCTACCGAGACGCAAAGACAAGTTCTTCTTGTTCAACGCCGTTGGTCTTTTGGGTGAGCAGCTTTTCGACCTATTAAACCTTTTATCCGAGAATCCTGCTTAAATTCTTCTTCGAATAGTCCCATACGCTGCTGTCTGTATAATCAGCTTGATCTTGTATGCCCCACCTTTTACAGTTGAATACCAGGCTTTCCATTCTAATATATATATATCCCTTCTAGTCGCTTCGCCTATTTCAGAGACGGAGTCTGTCGTATCGGGATGAAGACGTTCGCCTTGATCCCATTAGTTGCTTTCGATGTCGTTGTTAATGTAAGCGACCCTTATATATATTTCTCACCCCGGATATTGCTAACATGTATTTCTAGGTATATCTAACCATCTTATTCTTGGTACCCGTTGTAAGTAAGTACATGTTGACTCAGCTCCTTGGGCATGTCTACATCTCATGGGGCCTTTGTCTGACTGCGACGCAGAGATATCTAAATTTTCGAAGCCAAACTCTCAAACGAATAATCAGGCGCTGCGAAAAGTCGCTTTGAAGACTTTTTTTGGTTCCTGCGCAACACTAACGTCGAGTGTAGCGTATGTATCTCTTCCTTTCCTACCAGGAATCTCACGCTAACCGAGTGACCCCATCAAGAAACTTGACTACTCTCATGTTGCTGAATGGTGAGCCTGGATGGGTGTGTCTCATAATTTGTAACTGCGACAGTAAGTACGGATACTTATGGCATCTGTTATCAGGCACAACTAACAGACGATAATAGTTCTATTCAGTGCTATTGTGTTACACTTTATCACCAATCACGACCATCAAAACACCGGCGATACACTACCAAGTGCTAGTGAACGATATGGATCTGACGAGACGGTTTTGGGTACCCATGGCAATGCCACAGCGCGATCTTCCTTCGCCAAACCGAATACTCGTCGACAATCGGCCACTCCTAGCGTGGCATTTGTTGGGCCTAGTATTCTTAGCGCCTTTGATGACGTTGATTTAGAACCTGTAGTGGAAGGATCCGGCGAATCCGACAATATAAACGCGGCGGACCCGAAATCTAGACGGTGGAACAAACCATGTAATTTTGGTCGAGGCAGCCAGAACGACTCGGTGGATATATACGACTTGCAACTCGGTAACTCTGAGAAAACTCCCCAGATAGAAGTCCGTCCTCGAAGAGTCTCAACGGCAGTTCAAGTAAGGCCGATTTCAGAGTATGCAGAGTATGATTCAGAAGGAATAGATCCGAGCCACGAAGTCATCGCGGAACACAATGAGGTCTCTGATAGCAAAAATGGCGCCGACACCTCTTCTGAAGAAGACCAGATGGACCGGCAAGGAAGGTATACGTATGAGGAGAGGGTACCTCACAAACTTGTTTGATTTTACTTATCCGTTGGAGGGGTAAGCTGTATACTAGGACAACGCCAAGTTCGTATCATTTTAAAGGTAATCGAGCATTTTTAATCACCGCGTTCCAATTTTAACGATCTTTTTTCACTACTAAACATATTCGATCTGTAAGGTACAAGATATTGGTGACGATGTATGTTTTTATTGAGCCGTCGCACTTCCACCGATCTTTACTACTCAATCTTTCTCGCCAGATGATCCAGAGCTTTTGAGACATATGAAGAGGGTGAAAAAATATGTAATTCCGTTAATTTAATAAGGGGTGACGAGACAATTCTCGGTTGATGTAACCGTGGGGATGACGCAGGAACAGCCGTTTGGAGGACACTTGGGTGGAACAGTTGTGGTTGATGGTGGTTTCCTCTGGCAGCAGCAAGGGATATCAACAAGTTCGATGATCTCAGGGCATGGGCCAGGAGGGTGGGCACATCTGATGTCTGGGCAGGCGATAAATCCAGTGGTGACGGTTGTGGAGGCTGGGCAGCTGGGGCAGGCAGTCGTAGTTGGAGGTGGGGTGGTGGTTGCGCATTTATCCACGACTGTCGTCGTCGATGGGGTTGGGCATGGGCAAGCGTTGTTGGGACAAGATGCCGATAGAGTGGTAGTTGATGGTGGCTTGGTCTGGCACGAGCATGGCACCTCTACAGTTGTAGTAGATTTAACGCAAGGTGCGGTGGGCGTGATGCATTTAATAGCAGGACAGAAGAGGATGTTGGTTGCCGTCTTGGTAACGGAGGCGGGGCATGAAGCAGCCCCAGCATTGATTGCAGCACAACTAAGTTCACCTCAATCATTAGTCCACAGTGATTTATACTTCCGAGGAGCCTGAGTTTGTAAAGTTCTTGGTTACCTAAGAGCTGCTACCAAATATCCGGCAAGATAAGATCGCATTGTGACAGAATACCAAATATTGAGAGGTTAAAATATTCAAGCCTGGGATTGAACTAACGGAGAGATTACTAAAAATCCTTAGTCGTCTTGGGGGTCTTGGTATTTGGACAGTGGATCGATCGTGGCGCTTTGCTGGTGCTTATATAGATGAATCCTCAAGGAAACGATCAACTATTTAAGTAGTCTTTTGGCAGGAGAAGGAGGAAATAATTGAATTTAGGCGGATGCCCGTGCCGAATTGCCCTATTATATCTTAGCTGGTTTCAATGTGTGTACGTGAATATACTTCCCCGATCTCCATGTCTGCAGCGGAATGTAACGGGCACACTCGCCGGATGCATGGAGGGAGGAGATGCATATTCGATTGATGTTTCTTCGAAATTTTCTATCGTGGCTCATCAGAAATTTTGTTCGCTGAACAGCGTAACCCTGCGTGCGGAAAGAACCCCTTGCCTTCAGCCGCTCGACAAGACTTATCCTTCCTAACGAGTCAAAGCTTGTTTTTTAGCCAATTTATGAGCTTCGTCAGCGTCGAGTGATGGGACAGACTAAAAGCGACCGTATCATTTCGTAGTGCCTGCTGGATTCACAGTGACTTATTGGCGGGAATATCTTTAGCCATTCGTGAGATGACATCGATCGCCATTTCTTTCTCTTAAGTCCGAAATCGAATAACGTTAACTCACCAACCACCAACGTAAAGCTGACAAAGGATTGGCTAGGCAAATGCAATACCAGCAAGGGCTAAAATTTTTCCTATCCCGCTCCTTGAAGATGCATATAGTATATTTATTTCCCTCAACCCTGGGCGAACGCGAAAAGCCGTAAGCTTGCTAGCGGCCATTTTCGTACTAATTTTCATGAACCTGGGGTAAACTATTAATTAACAGTACCATAGCTCTGGCCTGCAGTCTGCCCCGCATGGGCTGAGGTAACAGTACGCGAACTCGAGCAGGCGTGTTGGATTTTGTAATACGTTGCGTTGGAATAGCCCTGACGAAGGTATGGACCAATATCGGGAACGTGTGTATCGTCAGTAATCGCTGGAACAATGAAAGACTGGGTGCACAATTTGATCAAAAATAGGAAATTTGGAATCCAGACTAAATCATCCGTTTTTGCGCGCTGGAAATCAGACACTGGACAAGGATGGCACCTGGTTTACGAGAAAAAATCAAACAACATCTCGTGATACGTTGATGTATCCATGGTTAACCGGTTCTGAGAATTTAAAAATTCTCTAGTAAGGTATCATTTCCTTTATCCCTTTGTCTTCGTAGTTGTTTAGATATTTTGTCAGCAAATCTTGTGTAACAGTCGAAGTGACAAAAGTTTGGATATGAAAATGATTGGATGATGTTTTTGATTGCCAAGGTTAGAATAGCAGGTTTGACACCTCGAGGCCTCTATCAACACTTATTTCACCGAGAGGAGGTGCTTTGACCCACAGCTGAACAAAACAGCCTTGTCTTGTCAACTCTATATCATTGCTATTGAGGGATCGGAACCTTTACAACCATAGCAAGATGAGAGTGCTGCAGCAAATCCTAAGAAAGCTATTGAGCTAATGCCAAAAGTAGCTCTTCTCTTCAGTTCTTGTCAGCACGGATGCAATGGTCGGTTGGCGTTGGCTCGGATCTCAACACTAGGAATGAGATAAATGCAAGCTTAGTTGCAGAGCTCTTGTAACCTTCATCTGTTGACTGCTGACATTCGTCAGCTATGTAAAATTTTCAAAAACCATTACAGCACTCGGAAAGACTCAGAGGATCGAGGCATTGTTTAGAGATAGGTTTTACAAGTCTTTCGTCCACAATCCGATAAGCGCATAAGCTAGTTTCAACTTTCGCATCTGAAAGGCATGGGATAAGCTGAGCGAACACCCCTATCTCGGTAAAAGGCTTTTAAGTGGCTATACCTTAGCCTGCTACTTTTGCTGAGCTTCTTGACAACAAGACTAAGCCTGCTATTGATGTCAAAGTTTCATTTATGCAGATACCAGAAGCGTATATTGACATGGTCTTCCGGCTAAAACAACCTTGCGTTGCAGGAATCGGATTCGCGTCCAGTTTCAATTTCAGACATGAAGCTTAAGGTCTGCAGCATGGATTGTTCTTGTTCTCCTAGGATCCTGGGGTAGGCCAAAGCCTTTTTCTTTTCTTTAAGCACTTCACCATTATTTTTTCTCATCGTTTTCTTTTCTCAAATATCTGTTTGAAGGACGCAAGATTGAGCCTCGGTAAATCCTAGTTGCATGTTAATTCAGGTTGTGCCACCATGCATGAGGATACTCTCCACAAACCCACGGGACACCTTCAGCAAGTCGCCACGAACCGGTCTGGCGGCAGAACTACCCTCCAATTCTCTGGCGAAATCTAGGGAAATATTCTTGATTCTTCTAAAGAGAAAGATAGGATCAGAATGTTCCACATAAAGGTTCTGTCTAGCTATTCCAGAAACGCTGATTGGCCATTATAGTACTAGAGCCGCCGATTGTCGACTCCAAATCCAAAAGTTTCAACCGATAAAACTTCATGCGTCGCGACTGGTTTCCCATTCATATAGCGCAAGGTCATGGGGATTCTCAGTCCACTGGCCGGGGTTCTTGAAGTAGTTCGTCCGAAAATTCGATCCCCAGAGGCCTGTATGAAATTGAATGCGAAGATTGGTTCAATCACACAACGCATACCTTGCGTTGAAATTGTTGTACTTTTATACTGCCTTCGTTTTCACATATGCATATTATGCAGACTATTGAAAACTGCTTAGCATGTCTATATTCGATTCAAATTTATCTGTTGATAGGGAAAAGCTTTTTAAAGGATGATGCATTGGTGATCCATCATTTTCTACAAAAGCGTGACGGCGTATTGCCCCTTCCCGGTTTACCTGATACCCATCCCCTCCATCCTTCATCGTTATTCATTCCCATGGACTGATGATGGCAATCAAGCGTGGAAGAATCCCGGTTTTTGCTCTGGATTCTCTGGGAAATGACGTCAAGGTCGCGAGATGCCCACAAATTGGAAGCCCTGGACCCACCTGTTGACTTCAGAACCCGTCGATAGACATGGAGGTCCCTTTGAAAATGACGCTAAGCCATCCGTGCGAAATCCACCTAAATATAAGATCTCGAGTGCTTGTTAATTATGCGCAATGATGAGATTCCTGGGTTTGTAATAGGAGACCCTCTCGTACTGGTACCGCCTCTGGGAAATACCCACGACGCGCCCGCGCAAGGGTCCAACATTGATTGCAGCATAGTAGATGTACCGACACACTTTAGCGAACGCGACAGCGGTTTGACTCGCCCGACCGAGTTTTTTCGCAGACGTCATGGCCACAGTCATCCGCAGAATGTTTCTTGCGATCGTCATTCAAATTACCATCTGACGTCTTTGAGAAAACGGTCCTGTTCTTGCCAGCCACACTTCCACACTTCCACATTTGCACTGACGGATCACCCGTGTATATAAGAACCCGGTTTTCGATGCCATGGACTCGTTTAAAGGCTTATTCTTCATAAAATTTGCTTATATACACGGATACCGATCCACTCTAGACGCCGAGGCCAATACTCTAATCTTAATCAAAATTTATTCACGATGGGTTTATTCAGTACCAACAAGGATCAGGAGCCGGTCCAGGAAGATACAGCTCCTCAGAGATCATCGACCATGAACTCGAGGCACTCGAGTGAGGGAAGTCCTCGCCGAGGTGGTAGCATTTTCAGCCGTCATCGCCATGATCGTGAATCGTCTCCGGATAGCGTAGGCACAAGACAAAACGGATCAATACGAGGAACAGGTGGAGGCTCCGGCTTCTTCCATCGCAACGATCAAGAAGACGCATCGATCGCAGGCGCCCGACAGAGGGTTATCGATGCCGAAGTCGCGGAGAGAGATGCCGATCGTGCTCTCATGGCGGCTCGTCAAGCTGTTAAGCACGCGAGAGATCACGTCAAATCACTCGAATTGGAAGCCAAAGAAGAGTAAGAATTCCATGAAATTTAAGATAACCGACAATATACTGACTTTGTAATTCAGGGCTCGGCTTGCCAAATTGAAACAGAAGGCCGCAGGAGACATATCGAGGAGGGCCAAACCATTAGGCAAACACGACCGTATGTTGTAAAAACCATGCAAAATGTGAGTGTGCCACAGGGCCGGATGAGAAACAATGGGTTTAAATTTCGATTGGATGAGTAGATTCTCACAAAGAATTTTTATCTTAGTGTACAATTAGCGTCTCGATACGTTGTCGAACTATACAGTTTCTTTTTTTCTCATAACAAATGTATATATGTGCTGGTCATACCCCGAAAATATGAAAAATTGCTGTGCTGTGTTCTATTTTATGCTAAAAATGCCATCATATTCACCATCAAGTTTACCATTTGTGAAACGCCAGTAATTCCCAGTAAATTAAACATTACATCTACAATAATTTGCTAAGCTGGTAGAGCGAATTAAATACCCCAAGAGCTTTGATGTTTGAAAGTTCCTTGATCACCAGACTGAGGTTTGTCATTCTGATTGGCAGCTTCTATCGCCAACAATGCTTCCATTTGTTTCTTCTCGCGAGCAACATACTGATCGTTCGGAACGGCGGGGAAACAGGCTCTGTCGATTTCGACGTTGCCGAAAGGTTTTTTCGTAGGCGGATCGACCAATTCATTGCCAAAATTTGCGAGAAGTTTGTTGAATCGCGCATGCATTGCAGAAGGATCGATTAATACTTGTGAGATAACATATTGCTCGAAGCCTTCCCGAGTTACAATGGGCATCAAGTTAGGCTCCGTGATGTAGGTAAGATCGAAGATTGTGTAGCATTGGATCAGATTTGTGTTCACGAACGACACCGTGTCTGAGTGGTTCATCTTATTTGCAACAAGGCCGAGGCGTTTGGCTAAAGTTTTGGTTAGCATACTTAGCCCGAAATGTTACAAAGGAATAAAACTTACGGTGGTTCTTGTCATCTGGCATATCAAGTCTTTCAAAAAGCAGTCGGATTTGATCCGGGGTAAGGCCGAGAGGGTCAGTTTCTTGGCCAGCAAAATTGTACATCCCATCGATGAATCTGGTAAAGGTTTCCGCTGTGACACCATCGATTGTCAGGAGAATTCCAGACCAATTGGGACTACCATCAGCATTCTTCTTCGCGAAGGTGAATGACCGGCTAACGCTCGCTTGCGGTCCGTGGCTTTTGCCGCCTGGATACGCCGATTGAGGTGGGAGACCGAAGCCAAAGGGTTCTGGGGATGGAGGCTTTGGCGATGGAGGCCTTGGCGAAACTTGCGGCTGCATCGATGGTGAGCTTGATGTTTCGCCCGAATGAAATATCGGAAGATTCGGTGATTTTTCTGACAGCATTATTGGAAGGTCTGGTGTTTTGCTTGGTGGAGCTGACAGAAGGTTTGATACACCATCCGATTGAGCTATCGGGGGGGTTGGTATTCTGATCGAGTTAAGTGTGTTTGTTCTGCTCCACTGCTTAAGCATGGAAGGATGTATAATGCCACTGGGGATATCGGGAGGCAGGTTTGCGGTCAGGGGTGACGCAGCAAGTATTGAACCATGCCCGGTGGACGAAGGGTCCGGTGATGATGAGAGTGTTCCTAAAGGCTCGTGAGAGGGTGTTTGAGAGGGATGGTGGGTCTGTTCAAGCGGCCTATGCTGTTCCTGCGGGGCCGATCCCGGGACCGGACTCTTAATCTCTGTGCCAAATGAAGATTGGCGCGAAGGTTGCTGTGGAGGGTTCTCGGTGGAGACTGGAGCGTATGAAGGTGAAGCAGGTTGATAGTTCAAATTTTGGTTGATACTTTGTCCGGAAACGGTGGGTGCTGGCGTTGGAGATGTAAGATTTTGTGGAATCGGAGACGGGATCCGCTGGCTATTTGGAATAAATGGAGAGTTGGGTACAGTCGAAGGTTGTGAAAACGAGGGCGGGAATGGATACTGATTGTGAGAGAATTGCTCTTTGATGGGCGAGCTTTGCGGTGCGAATTGAGGAGTGCTCGGCGTCTGTGGCGGCTGGGTATTTGGACTTGCTGGTGGCGGGACAGAAGGGGGAGCATAATGGAGATTAGACAAGGTTTGGGGGCCGTTGGGCTGGCCCTGAATAGATGGAATGACGGGAGATAGTGGAGCATATGGGGACGGGGATGTTTGTGGTTGAGTTTGATATTGGTTCTGCTGTATGGGCGATGCCGAGAACTGAGGCCGGTATATGCTGGGGTTCTGGGGGCCGCCAAAGTTTGTAAGATTATTGTGAGAGTTATATACGCCAACGGTAGGTGGGAGTTGGAAAGTTTGGTTCACGGGAGGTGGTTTCGCAGTATGATCGAACGCAACCTGATGCGGCGCCGGCGCATAATTGAGAGTAGGTTGCTGGAAATGCTGCTGGGGATAGCCAGTACCAGCGCCAGTGTACGGCTGTTGAGCTTGAGCCGCTATTGGTGCACCATGGGGAGGAGGGGCATAAGGACTTGTATGTGCCGGTGGGCCCTGGGGCATGGGATTATGAATCGGGGCTTGCGAGGGAGTGTGAAATTGTGGTTGCGGCTGCGTTTGAGCCTGTGTGTATCCAAAAGGGAGCTGACTCTGACCATACTGCGGGGCGCCATAATGCGATGGTGGCTGCGACGGTGGATGCGACAATGGTTGAGGTTGCTGTTGGTTAGGGACATAGCCATATTGACCAGCGGGCGCCGGCTCTTGGGTCTGAGGCCCGTTGAGGAGCGTCCTGAGAGTATGCCTCAGAGACATTTCCCAGAGTTTCTCAGGGTATTTATCTATTTCTATCTTTATTCTTATCGTTTGATGTTCCTTCTCCTCGTCTTTTCCAGCTTCCTTTTTATGTAAATTTATATGCCGGCATATGCCTCGCCTTAAGCTTTGGTTGGCTGCGCAGGAGGGGGTGCGAAAAGTGTTGGTGTGTTGCAGGGGACGTTGGATGGGATTGTCGCCAGGGCAAATCGGAGGACGATGATCGATTCGATTGAAGGCCGACGTGGGAAAAGCAGAATCGCATCTGAGCCAGGCGATGGGAGAAGATGGATTGGGGCTCAAAGCTGTCGAGAAGATGGGAAACTAACCGAACTCACTTCCTGAGTGGTAATGGACCGCGACCGGTCTCCGAGGCGGGGCGACGATTGCAACAAAACGGAGGGATTCCGGAAATGCGCTCTCGTTACGGAGTAGGGCAGCGAAATTTCGAAATCCTTTGATCCATCCATCCATCCATCCATCCATCCAGACAAGGTTACAAAAGTGTAAAAGCTCCTGCATCTTTTCACCCAAATCTCTTCTGCAGACGTTGCACTAATGGCCGCACAAAACAAGCGTTTGGGATATCTGAATCCCGGGCCCCTGTTGCAAAACCGACTAATAGCGTTCGTCCTCCGTATATTCCCTCTTCCAGATTCATTGACTTTCAAACGCGTTCTCTATCACTTCTAATAACGTCTTCTTTATAACACTCAGATAACCACTTACTTTCAGTCCTTGATTCTAATTTCCATTTACAAATATAATTTCAACTATATGAGCTCTAATCTAGGACCGGACCTGCGATAGCTACACAGCTCACCACCAACCCTTCGATCTCCACAAGGCTGAAAGACTCTGCGCCATGACGTCATGCATTTTAACGTTTGGATGTTACGAATCGCGCCAGAAATATGATTGGTTCGTATTCGGATCCACCACGTCCGAATTCAAACCATAGACAGTCGGGTTGTTGAGAACTGTGTTGAAATCAGTCCAAGCATCATACACAACATACGATAGATGACTATATACTCGCAAATTGTATCAGCTTCCGACTATTCTGAGTTCACAAACAATATCAGTATGATTACTCACCCCAGGATGGGAGCTCTGGAAATTTGCAGCAAATGTCAACAGCCTCGAATTCCACCTAGCCACGTTCGTCTTGATGGCCGCGTTCCCATACACGGCAGGGAGGCGACCCATTGGCGGACAACTTATAAACATAAATTTTCTGACTCCGTAATTGTAGAGAGTGGTGGCTTGATTCATCAATGAAATGAGGATCAGATCCGTGTAAGTATCCATATCAGCCCGCGCCATTGTGACTGTGATATCATTGACACCGAAGAACATTGAGAACAAGGCCTTAGCACCTGTCCATGGAACTCCCATTGTGGCCGGATTGGAGTATTGAGAAATCCAAATTGTCATTTCGGCATCAATTGCCCGGCCTTGCGTCGGAAAAGCTAGCGTAGGGTCCACAGTGGCACCTATTGCTATCCGCACCCATCTCGAAATCTCTTCCCGGAGCTAATCACCAACTGCTTATCTCCAGAGAGTATCTGAACAATGTACTCTTCTTATATGTTGTGACGGTGAGGCCTACATAGTTAGCGCCACCAGACGTAGTATCGCCTGGGAATGCCGACTTACCCAATGGGTTACTGGTCGATGGTTGAGCCCCCATTCGTTAAATCTCGTATATGTATATGAATCTCCACTGGCCATTTGTTAAGTTAAGCGAACGTGTATTTGAGGCATATTATCTTACAATGCAAACCAATGTTGGATTGTATCTCCAGACGAAGGCGTAGAGCCAGACGCTGTCGTTGTAGTCTTCGAACTTGTCGTGGCAGGCTTTGAGCTCGTGGTAGGAGTCTTCAAGCTTGTTGTCGTTTTCTTCCGAGTTGTTGAAGATGCCTTGATGACAGCGGACGTCGTGGTGAACTTTGTCGTCGTAGTTGGTGACCCGGACCCAGGGACACATTGTGAATAGTAGTCATTTCGATACACGCACGTAAACCACGATACACAGGTCGTCGGACCAGTCCATCCAACTCCACCGCACTGTCCATACCCCGTTTGCTGCGCAATTGCGTTTCCACACGCAATCGCGAGCAGTATGGCCTTTCCCAGAGACATTATTGACAAAGAATGGTTGATTTACTGAATTGATAGGATATGATGCTTATAAAACCCCTAATATTATAATATTAAACTTCCTCATGTGGTTTCAATCTCTTCTACAATTGTCTGGGCCTAGGCGCTGATACATAAATACTTTCGCTAGTATTCGACGTGAATATGCTCGAAGCATCGTATGATGCTATCCTTTAATTCAATACTTCGGACAAATTATTGCACATGATATCACCGATGGCTAGCTAAGTAACGAGGCGTCTTTTCAAAACCATCGAGTTCGGGCGTCTTTGCGCCGGGCGCTCCATTGTGGGGTTTAACCGACTTTGCGGGCCGGAGAACCATACGTACATGCGCATGCATAGAGGCACACTGTGTTTGAAAGCAAGATTTTGTATTCTCATATACACATGTGAACTAGATTGCCATAAATAGTGGTCTTCTTATCCCATGGCTCGCGCGACAAACTTACTTATTATCGTGGGACCTATCCCGAAGTCGAGGTTTCCAAATCCACATCTTTGGGATGATTGTAAGTAACCTTGCAATCCTCAATATCGCAATGATGATACTATAAGGTACCCGGGCGCCGCCCTCAGGTTTCACTTTTCCTTCACTTCAAAAGTTACGTAGATATCGATACATATTTGGATAGCATGCCGTGACAAGCGATTTGATATTTACTATCCTAACCTGGGCCTCTTGATTCTACTAAAAAGAATTCCCCTAACAGAAATACCCATGCATGGTGGAATTACAACACAGGTGCGCAGCTGCGGCTCTGATCCAACGAGCAAGGATTAAGCGGTACCGGTACGGAGACTAGATTAATTCAGCTGAATAACGGATGAATGTAACGTTACAGCCGTGATAAGCTATGATTCTTATCGTCGCGGCGGATAGAAATATATATTAACGTAGCGAATACCGTTTTTTTTTGGGTGTTAAGCTGGCACATTAAATGGCACTCTAGGCAGTCCTATGCGTCAACGCCTATAGCTTGGAACGTAGGCTATTAAATTTATAGATACAGTAAAAAGCTATTTACATATCCTAAACAGGATCAGAAAAAACAAAAAGAAGAAAAAAAAACAAGGCTAAAGTATGGGTATTGAACTCCTATATCGACAAAAACTCATAAATGCAGAGCAGGATCCTACGAGGCGAGGCATGGTCTTTACAGTTCCCATTTGCTTTTACCAGGGTAGTAGGTCTCAAAAAAGCCTAATATCAGGATGCGTTAGCAAGATTGGAGATTGATTGGTCTTGTACTCAGAGATTGATAGATCTCTATAATGTGGATGACATACCTTTTGCTTTCTTTGCGAATTCGGCGATCTCACCTGGATCTTGGGATAGAAAGTGATCATTGAAACAAACCTCGCTTGGTTGGTCTTTTATCCACTCAGCGCTGAGACTTTCTATTGTTTTAACACTATTCATCATTCCGTATCGGGCATCCACCCTCGATACTGTATATGAATATTTGTGTAGAGCGCCTATCGCTATTTTGCGCTTCTGTGAATCCTTCGGTAGAAAAGCGGAAAGTCCTGTCGAACCAGACTCTCGAAGCAAAGCATTGATCATACAATCTCCGCAGGACCGTTCAACCCGTCGCCACTTTTCGAAAACCGAGCCGGTTGGAACATTATCCGAGTTCTCAGAAAAGTCGAAACACTTGGGTTCGATTTCGCAAGGCTGGAGTTGCCGAGCTTCGTTGAAGGGCAGCTTATCCCCTAGTTTTGCGTCGAAACGATTGGCAAGGTCCCTTTCTTTTTCTTGAGAGATCCACACGGGCCCATCCGCACTACTCCATAGGGCTTGGTATGCTTGATTAGGCTCGATGCCTGCTGATTTGTACGCTTCAGCAACTGATTGCGGCGATAAGGATGTTCGAGTATAGTTCTGGGATGTGTCAATATTGCTCAGGCGAGTATGTAAGTCGTTGATGTTTATCGTCCCGGTTTTATCGTCTTGCATCTTCCCGTACAAGTAACTCCAGATAAGTGTTTCTCGGTGTCTCTCGATCACATACCAATAAAATAGAAACCAGAGGTGAATAGATGGACTTTCCCCACGGAATCGTTGCGCACTGCTCAACTCGAATGCGGAAGGAAATGTTGATCGTAATTCTCGTAAAATGCTTCTCGACATTGGATGCAAGGTGTGTTTGGTGTAAGATCGAGGTTGCGACCCAAACCTCAGATGGAGTAGATAGGCTGAAAAGAAGAGATATGGCATCTCCCCCGTAGTATGCTCAATTGACCCGAAAGCTGGTGGATAGTCAATGGCGAAATCATCCCAGCCGTAGTCGAAAGTGAAGGGTAGACCGTAGAGAGGCGAGTAAATATCGGCAGCGGTGTGTTGGTTTGATAGCAGCATATCATCACTCAGAACGATGATTTTATCATTGCCTTCTAAACGGTCTAGACGGGCTTCAATTGAACAAGATGAAAACGTATCGACAGCGCATGTCCCTTGTAAGGATGGAGATATTAACGATTCCTGAGCAATTACTTCCGGAGCATACGGGGAGGCGACATTCAGCCAGAGAGGCGCTTGTGCACTTTCAGTACCGTCGGTGTGATCTGTGGAAACTATGCTTATCTTCCCTAGAGGTTTCGGTGACCTCGGTCGTCCAGTCTTGTCGTTTTCAAGGAATCTTTCGAGGCTCCGCATGCTGTATCTCAGCTCGTCCCAATCGTGATGTCGGTTCATGGTGTCTCTGTGGTAACCGTCAATTGACCAGAGTCGACTTTTGGATTCGACCGCATCTTTGGCGGCTTTGAATGCAGAGGAGCTGCCGTTGACCCAAGTATATATAACATCAAGCGTAGGAGCTTGCGGTTTTGAGGAAGTCGCACTAATCTTCCCCTGTGAGATCCAATCGTCCAACCATGACAAAGTTGATTCTTCGTCCGTAATAACTTCTTCCAAAGGGACAAAGGTTACCTCAGGAAGGGACCTGGTGTAATCTCTAGCCGCAGGACATTCGATCCAATCGCTAGGTGGCACCACTTCGATCACTGTAGTTCCAGGTGGTTCTGGGGGTGGTGCCGGTATGGGCCTTGAGCCGAAAGAAAAAGTCGACCATTCGTAAGAAGAAACGATTGCGCCCAGAGGGTAAGAGGGTCCTAGGAGTTTCGCTACTTCATCTCTCCCCCAGTTGAGAGGTTGCTTCGCCGTATTCGAATAGTAGCCGAGAAAACTGAAAAATAGTAAGACACAACAGCTGGATAGTGAAGCTAAGAGGACAAATCCACGTCTGATGCTGGACGAAGATTCGTTATAGAAGAGGGGTAGCGCTTGCGGGATGGGCTGGTAACCAGAATATAAACTTCGGACTGGATTCGATACATTTTCTGAGAGTCGTCTAAGAGTTAATGAGATAGGTTTCCGTAGGAGGCTAAATAGCCTCGATACCGTCGAAAATGGCTGGTATGCATCTTTATCAGAATATCGATTCCAAGGCATATCTTGAAGCACTGGGGAATGGGAACTAAACCCATCAAGGTATTAGAAAAGTTGAGAGGATTTTTTTTGAAGAATTGTTTTTACCGCTTGAATATTTTGAAGTTTCTTTGCTCGCTAATAGCTTCAAATATTCCCGTTAAATCATGGAGAGTCCAATTTACAGTTCGGAGCGACCTGGACTGCACGGCCGGCGTAAGAAAATAAAGAGATTTTAATTGCGCTTAACAAAGATACTACCCAGGGAATGAGAAGGCAGTTTGAATAATATTATAATCCGAAGATATGGTAACTATATACGCAAGGAGGGACAAGAAAGGGAAGCAAAGGATGGATCGAGAGGTATTGATTGATAAATATTGCGAACTCTTGAATTTTCCACGAAGGAAATAACCCGCTTAGTATGAAGACCCAAGATTCTAGGCTGAATGAAGAAGGATATACGAGGAAAAGAAATTAATAGAAAGAAAAGAGCATTTGAAAACCGGCGCGGGATCCTCCAACCTTTTGCCGTCGACGTCCGGGAAATGTCAATATAGACATCCCCACTGTGCACAAGGGGCTTTGGGTGCATTTTAAACTGTGCTTTGATACACACACTCGACAAGGTCAGACGAGCAAACAGACAAATCTCCATTTTACCCCCTCTTGGCGCGTGAGATGCCCCCTTTAATCCTTGCATTTAAGGGTCTTGGAAGCTTTGAGCCTTGAATTCAACCGTCGTTGAGATAGAGACGTCGCGTGCCCCTTAGCCCGAAGAGAGCGCGCCAAGTAATTGTATGACCGGATGCAAGGGTTTTCCTTGCGACACAATATCATCCTTGTACCATTGTCTCAACCCCGCAATAGTTAACCAGTCGGAAGGCCCTTCATATACATTTGCTGATGAGAGAGACTCTTCGAAATTCATGTAGTGAATCCAATTGAACGACTTTTTGGGGGGTAATTTAGCTAGTCTCATGTTCTTTCCTGTAGCCATAGATCTATGCCTCGTCGATGCGGATATTGACGCGGAGCCTGGCAAAGCTAAATGGCTTGGTGAAAGGAATACAGAGACAAGATATGCTGCCAAGGATATTGGCGAAAAGTTGGATTCTTCTTTCTGATTTGGTGCCGGGTCTAATTTCCTGAAGCTGCGGCGGACCCTTTGCCCACTGGAAATCAATTTATTGCTTTCCGACTTCCGGCTTGGCTTCAAAAAGCCCACGCGTTCACATTGCAACCCCCACTTTTTTTTTTTTTTTTTTTTTTTTGCTGGAGAAGAAGCACCAGGCTGTGACATTGCCGGCATCCGGCAGCAGCCTCACATTCGTTTTGCTTTTCATGCCGCAGGTTGCACAACTGTCAGCGATCAGCATGAGCGCTCATCCAGGCGGGTTTTCAAGCCTCCGAATTGTCGACACTCTTTGATCGATACGACGAGACAGCCAGCCACTGCCCAAATGCCCGAATTGTAGTCGTTAAGTGCCGGTTCCACCAGAGGCTCTGATACTTCGTGTTGAACATTGCATTGAAGAGGAACGGATATTGCTGCGACCGCTTCGTTAACGACGACATCAGAGCAAGTCTTAGAATTCGCAGTCGATATTGTTCCGCTAACAAAACCAACCGTGAGAACAAGGGAAACTAAGACACGAATAGTTCTCAAAACGGATATACCCCAGCCGCAGCAAATGATCGGCAGCTGTACCTTTTCTAAACCGTCGTCAGCTTTTGCTTTCCCCGAAATACTAATCTGGTTCCGAAAGACTCTTTTGACTCTTAGAATATCCGATTATCTTAGATATGTTTATTATAATATGACCAAAACGGAACCTGAAAGGCGATATCTCTACTATCGCTTTTTGAACTTGCTGGATACCCTTCGGGAGCCAGTTAAGTTCTTAGGTTTGAATATTTCTGCTCGAAACAAATATAAACTCCGCATCTGAGAAGTACTATCCGAATATAATGTTGAATACATACAGCTTTATAAGCTTTAGAAATATTGAAAGCTTTAAAATAGGATATTGTGAACAATACTCCAATCCGAGCTGGCATCATCCTTGCGATAAGCCTCTGGATTGACGTCGCTGGGATATATGTCTTCCGAATTTATTGTGGTTCTGTGTTATCTCCTCGTGATTTTCTTTTGTGGGACCAGGACGCCATCTGGCTTGCGATACAACATGATTTCGCTCTTCAAGAAAACTGTGTTGGAGGGTTGGATCCGGAAGCACTGGTGAGATTTGTGAGTGTGTTTCTTGCTGCGCAGCTGCGATCGAAAATGTTCTTTCCAAAGCCAAGCTGCCGCCAGGGTAATATATTATAAAACTTCCCCGCCTGGCTTCGAGACTAATATATTATAATACCGTAGCTAGAAAAACATTAACACTTGTCAAATCGCGACGATGTTCTCATTTGTGTTATTATCAGGGAGCGAAAAGAGAAGGTTTGACAAATATAAGCCTTCGTGGTCATGTAAATTGGAGCCCATTGATAAAGCAATTGTGTGGCTTGTATTATGCAGCCACACGTTGGAAATCAAGCGTTTGGATACAAATGTGGTGAGGCTATGCAATAGCGAATGCTTTCTTGACATGATTTGCCGAGTTTCATGCTAAATTCTTTATCAGTCACTTCGGTAAGTAATCTATACTGGTATAACTTTTGTAGACTATCAGGCAGCGTGCTGAGCTTACTGTGGGCTAATATTGGCAAAGTGACTTTGGAGTCAATTTCTTTCTTTAGAACAGCCGCTTAGCTTACCAAAAACTTTCATTTTCATGTTTGCGGCCTTGGGACTAGACTTATTGGCGTCGCAAAATACTCTCGGCTAGCATGATTCTCATGCTTAACTCGCACGTTACCCATTTCTTGCAAGAATATGGCCATGGACGCCGCAAGGATTTCGAGGTTTAATACCGAAACTCTCTCCAAACCTATGGCTTTGCGCATTTATCACCCTGTGACCTGGGCTTCCACTAACACGAATGCCGAGTTTGTCTCAGAAAGCCTTGGTAGCTATTTTACATTGTTAACTTAGTCTAAGTCAGATTCGAAATCAGTTTATTTCACGTCCTTTGTAATGTGAGTATACATTTGCATGCATTCAGTGTTCAAAAATAACGCACCAAACTTTTTGTGACTCTATTGTGCCATTGTGCTTTCCCATGAATCTGATGCTCGCGATGATGAAACCTTGACCATATACTTAAGTATATATACGGGGGTTATATCCGTCGAGAACCTCACCCTTTTTTATCGATATTTCTCTGTATCAACATATTGAGTAGTGTTACTGTCTCGAGCCTCACTAGCATACAGATCGTTGGTTAACGATATTAACGACTGGATGTCGACATGTCCTACGCTTTAAACTTAATCTGTCAGATAGTTCTGATCTATTAATCAGTTATATGACAAGCTTTATGTTAGGGTAAACATGGTATTGGATATTCATGGTTTTAGACCTCTACTACTCTCAATTTATCATAATCGCGATTAAAGTCCCATCGCAAGGAAGACTATATTTTCCAAGTCGTCAGCAGAGCAATGGAATAATGAAAAGGAGTGACGTATTCTTTCAATTCACCGTACTTGATATATTGTGTTCTTTGGTTTCCCGAGACAATTTCTGTTGGCCCCAGGCGAATTCGCGTCCGGAACTTAGCCAAAACTTTAACCCAATGACCCACGAGTCAGGCATCGGATGCGAAGCGGGTTGGGCAGTGAAGACCCGAACTTTTGTAAGATTTTCGTCTCTACCGACTCGCAAAATTCCATCGAGAGGCTCTGCGAGCGAAAGTTGGCCTCCAAACTCGGTTCTCGCGAATTGTAAACTATCGGTCTCATATTCAAGAGCCATTCCAACGAGTCTAAAGTGCGGGACATAATGGGCGTAACAAGTCATAACTCTACAATTTGTGAGATCTATCACTGAGGAGTATTGGCCTGACCCTCCACGAAGGAGATCTCCCCACCATCCTGTTCGGGGGAACTCAACGTCTTGGTCCACAACACGCGCGGTTCCTAGCTTTTGTACCAAAGAATATGAGGTCTTCACATCAGGCCGATTACTTTGTGGACTCAATGAGGTAAGTATCCCCAAGGAAGAAAGTAAGCTGCAATTGCGTCCCTTTAAGGATTAATCCGGATTATACGTGTTAGCGAGGTATCTAGACCAAACAACATACGGCGATAGGAAGTCAAAGGTATTACCGTCTGCCAAAGCCCATATAATCCTCGCAGATAACTTACAGGCGAGAACTTGATCTCAGTCGCATTTAAACCCTCTGTCGGTGCTACCATAAGCGAACCACACCTACCAAAATTGGTAAAAGTCAGCTCAGATCTTAGCTTTGCCGCAGTCATTTGGACAATTGTTCTTACCTGCAAGCCCATAAACATTCCGGGATTTCTGCTAGATTCATTACAACAGTAAACTATCAAACTTGAGATGAATTCCCCAGCTTCGATATTAATTCGAAAGTCAAGAGCTGCACCTTCTGCGGCTCCAATAGTCGATAACACCCGTGCAGGAAATTCGGTTTGATGAAAGGAAATGCCGTTAACCCACCCAAAATTTCCGTTGTCGAACCAGGCCGTGATGCCGAGTAATGCAGCGTCGCACTCAATCATTTGCATCGTTTTAAAGGGCAAAACAGGAACGAATGTGCATTCCTCAACGCCAAAGTATCTAGATATGTTGGTAAAGTCATTTTGAGGAGGCTTAGGAGTCCAACTATAGCTTTGTATGAATGCTTCTTCATCGCTTAGTGCATTCGGTGGGATAAAACCCGGGCTATCTATGGATATTATTGTCATCCTTGCGGCCTGATAATTGGAAGCCTATATGTTAATAAATGCTGATACCTAAATTTAAAGGGCGGAAATTGTATTCTTACATCAAATTTAGCCAGTATCTTGAGCTCTCTGACTTCTCCAGTTGTATCGGT
Organism: Arthrobotrys entomopaga; assembly: GCA_012184315.1. Classification (NCBI taxonomy): domain Eukaryota; kingdom Fungi; phylum Ascomycota; class Orbiliomycetes; order Orbiliales; family Orbiliaceae; genus Arthrobotrys; species Arthrobotrys entomopaga. Next base: position 978,290 of record LDDX01000271.1, read on the forward strand.
GAATATCCTCCGTCGAAGAGATATTTTACTTTGAGAATACACTTCCTTCCGGTATATTGTAGTATTACAGAGATTCTGATTCGTAAAGGATACAAGATCCCTGATCCCAAACGGTGTTGCGGCAACAACCAGTCCATTTTTATCTCGCAAAGAGAATGTTCGAAAGTATTTCGTTATATATCCAACAGTCTCGCCGCCAGGTAGCATACGAAGCCCTGATACGTATAAAAGTTCCATAGAACCACTGTAAAAGACAGTTATTTGTTCTACCCCAGTAAGTTGAATTAGACCTTTCCATTTCGCCCATGAGCCGGAGAACTCCATAGTGTGCCATCCCCGACCACGGAAGCTCTCACAGGGTAAAGCTAGACCGGGCAAGGTGGAAGCAACTTGAGACATCTGTGTATGTTCCTTGACCATATCGATCTCTTGCACATTTTTCACTTTGTTGCTTGAGATGTTGTGGATGAGAGCGGCAAAGCTTTTACAGATTTTCCACACGCGGTGACGATTTTGCGAACCCGTTTTTGTAAAGTCACTCGCGAGCTGGAATACTTGAAACCATTTAATCAACGGGGAAGGTAGTACTTCGTTTCCCAACATATAATATCCATATTCTGCTTCTATTGAGAGTTGTTTCCAATAGACATCGGGAATTTCATCTCTAGTTTTTGTTTTAATTTCCATAAGATGGAGTATATCCGATGCAGGGCAATGGCTTAAAATGAGATGTATAATTTCTAGAGGTAGCGGAAGAAATGTCGGAATATGTGCTGTACTTTTGTAGCGGCCAATGGTCGAGAGATCTTCCACCAGGTTTGTGGGGTTTTCTTGCGCAAAAGGGAATTCCGTTGGAAGTTCCCACATTGTGCTCTGATACTTTGACAAGCCATAATAATTATGGGGCCAAAAAATTCTGTGGTTTCGATATGGCATATTGTTGAGGATGTTATAAACAGCCAATAACTGAGGGGATCCGTCTCTACTTTCACTTGGAGAAAAAATGCGGATAAGATGGTCCAGCATGCCCCGTGCAGCGGATAGCCTGCAACACCATCAAATTCAAGGCCATGTCGAAAGACAGTGGAATTTTCTACAAGAAGTCGCCTGTAGGTGCTAGTTTGATCGTCAAATTCTTCGAAGAAAGGCTCCTGGGACCTTGCTTGTAATCTGCCGCGTTTGGCAACAATGTGTTCGCGTTCGTGCAGGGATAGCTCGCTGCGATTTATCGGATAAACTACAATATATGCAATAGGATCAACCGTTTACTCAAATGAGGGAGTGGGAGAGATTTTAGTACCGAAGCGGCAATCAAAAAGCCAGCGCTCGAGCTCTACTTGTTCTGATGGGCCATATATGCGACCCGAAGGAGGCGTGAAGTGGATGGGGGCTCCGCAGATGAAGCAGTAAATGACTGTTGGAATCATGATGTAAAAATGTGATGTGAGTTATGTGGTAGCCAACACAGGGGAGGTTTTTTTTTTTTTTTTTTTTTTTTTTTTTTTTTTTTTTTGGCTAGTATTGTAACACAGCTGTTAGTAATCTGTGGACATTTCAAGCTGGTTAACGTCAGTGTATCGAGACCCCGAAGACCATTTAAGAGCTTCAGGTCTGTTGTATCTAATATTTTTCAAACTTATTGCTTCCCCCTTAGCTTAAATATATCTTTGTTAGTCACCGATCACCCATAATGGAAAGATGTTCACGTTATAGTTCTAGATACCCTAATGAGTCCCCTTGCGATATCGATACAGGCCTTTCTTTCTGTTTCTCTGTTGTCGACTTCTTATCTCCTATGCCAGTTCTTCTTCTGTTAACATGTTTCATTAACTGTATATCTTGCTTCTTCTGCTTTGGTGACCATTGTTTTTACTATTTCTTTCACGTTCATTTCCTTTCGTTCTTTAGGGGGTGGAGTTTATTTAATGTGTATTTAAGAATATACTTATCTATATTGCTGACTAAGAATTTACTCGAAAAACAGTTTTTTATATAGTAGAAAACACAATTAAATGTTTTATATAAATAATAAACCTCAGCGCTTGGTCAAGGATCTGCCGTTTTTCTTAGAGAAATTTAATCGCTGGTTAAGTCTCGCGCTGTCGCCGGTCCTTGCGAATTTAAAATACCCTGATGTTGATTATGTAGCAAATCCTTCACTCCAATTATATTCCAGACTCTTAGTAATGCTCTTAGGTACTGTTATCGAAAATTTTTGTAGCCTGCTCTCAGTCGCCACAAACTCGGAAGCTCAATACATATTTTAGTCCCACTCTTATGATAAACGCTTGATATGTACTTTTGGATCTACTGAGGAGGTTGGTAACTGGTTGACCCCTAAAAGGAATGTGAAAATTTTCGAAAGAAGTTGGACCTCCAGGTCAGAGTAAAGTTTGACAGGGATACACCCCGTAGCTTTCCAGCCAGAATTCCTTCATTTGATACTAATATATATTACCTGCCAGAAGAAAAGACCTGGAAGTTATAATGACAACTATCAAAAAGTAATAACGGGGTTTGGTGATGGACTATTCTCTGGGATATGATTCCCGTAGTTTTACGCTACGAGCTTAGAGCAAGAAACATTCTTAGTTTCTTAATTTGGAATTCATGTAACAATACTGAGGCTTTTAATTTTTATAAATGAGAACGAAATTTGCGGGAAATTTGGGGTGGAACGTCATTCTCCATATTGCCACAGTTGGGCTTCAACTCTCGAGACCCTAGTTAAGTAACTCATCTAAAGAGCATACTTTTCTCATCAACGTTTTACAATCTCTTTTTGTATCAGACTTTAGTAGAAAGATGAAGATTATTCAAAGTATTTTAGTCCTCGTAGCTACCGCTAGGCCTTCGATGGCCACAAAATCCTTATTGGCAACACCGCCCATGGGGTTCAACAACTGGGCTCGATTCATGTGTGATCTGAATCAAACATTGTTCACGGAGACTGCGGATGCAATGGCATCGAACGGCTTGCTTGCTGCGGGGTACGATAGGATCAACATCGACGACTGCTGGCCCTTACACAATCGCGCCAAAAACGGCTCTCTCCAGTGGAACCCTACTCTCTTCCCTGACGGCATGCCCTGGCTTGGTTCATACCTGAAGCAACGTGGGTTTCACTTTGGTATTTACAGTGACGCCGGCAACTTGACTTGCGGCGGTTATCCAGGAAGCTTGGGTTATGAAGAAGTTGATGCAGCGACATTCAAGCAATGGGGCGTCGATTATCTCAAGCTCGACGGTTGTTATGTCAACCCGTTTTCGACAGAGCGGTACAGGGAGATATATTCTCATTGGCACGAGGTTATTGGTCGCATGAGCCAACCACTCATTTTTTCAGAGTCCGCCCCGGCCTACTTTTGTGGTGATGAGCATGGGAACAACACTGACTGGTATGATGTAATGGACTGGGTTCCTGACTACGGAGAACTAGCGAGACATTCTTACGACATTCCTGTTTATACCGATCAAACCGCTTGGAGAGGCGTCATTACGAACTATGATATGAATACTCTCCTTGCCAGGCACCAGAAACCTGGTTTCTTCAATGATCCTGATTTCCTGATTGTCGACCACCCCAAGTTAACACTGACAGAGAGGAAATCCCAGTTCGCCCTCTGGTGCAGCTTCAGTGCTCCGCTTATCATAAGCGCGTGGATCCCCGGTTTGGACCAGGAAATTTTAGAAGTGCTTAAGAACGAGCGTCTCATTGCGATCAATCAGGATCCCTTAGCTTTACAAGCTACGCTTATCTCCCAGGATGGCAAATGGGACGTCCTATCCAAGAGCTTGAGCAACGGCGACCGTGTCTTGACCATTCTGAACCGACAAGCCCAGGACGACAAGCTTTTTGTTTCTTTCGAAAGGGCGGGCTATCCTGCGGACTCCACTGGCACGCGGAAGTACAATGTCACTGACCTCTGGAGTGGAACATCAGATACTAGCATAACCGGGGGCGTTACTGCCAACGTCCCCAGTCATGGTGTTCAGGTCTACCGTATCTCCCCTCTTGATGGTAGAAGCGAGGGCACTATGCCTACCGGCATGATCTTCAACACAGCTACCTTTAAATGCCTGACTGCAGGTACTGACGGTACCACGGTCTCCTTCGGGGACTGTACTGCCTCTGATAGTCAAGTCTGGAAAGTAAACGGCGACGGCAGCATACGTTCCATCGCTTTCCCAAACAACTGTTTGGGAGCCGAATCCAAAGGTGCCTTGGTGAACCTAAAGGTTTGTGATAATGTCCTGAAGAGAGAGCAACAATGGCAGTATCATTCCACTGGAAATCTTCTGCACAGCGGTATCAACGATTCTTGTTTGAGTGCGGGAGATAACGGGTCAGTGGCTCTCATGGCGTGCGGCGTTGACTCCAACAAGCAAGTGTTCGAGATGCCAAGTGGATCCCTTAGTACCTGAAGAATTTTTTGAATTGGGAAACAAGAAGACCTTTTTACTACTTGTTGTTATATATATTATTCTTGTCGGGATCCCAGGCAGATTTCGCGCAATATCGTGTCTATCAACTGCAGTACTCCGTTTTGATCAAATATTATGCAAATCCGATCATATATAAAATTTAAAACAATTAATGATAGGAAACACGAAAAGTTTGTTAATTTCTCTAACGCTGCGATATTTCGAGGTCATGAGGCTCTGTAGGGCGCAGGGTATGTATTTTCAAGGCAAAGGCTATCAGATTATCTTCGCCATCAAGACGTGCTCTCGATTCATTTTGCTTGGAACCTTTGATTCCTGGCATTTCAGCCGGAAGACCAATGGGATGTCTATCGGATCGGCTGAGGCGTTGGTCTGGGTATGTACATATATTGATGACTATCAGGTCGCGCGAGCAATCTCTGAGTTGTCAGAGGCGTTGTACAACGTTGTCGACTCGACATGTTGGCATTACATAGCCTGCTCTAGACTTCTATCGTCTTTGACGAAGAGGAGACACATACCGATATATCGCTTGCTTTATGGACTATTCAAAGTCGTAAGCCTGGTCTTCAAACCTACTCTACAGCTCTAGAGAGTTTCTGGTTCCGAGATTGAGAGTTTAATACAGCTAGTATACAGCCTTTTTTTTTTTTTTTTTAGAACAACCCCAATCTTTTCGAACTCTCTATCACAGGAATCAACATTTTTTTAGTACCGTAATTAAGTTTATTTAAAAACCGACTTTAGTATTTATGTTTGCTCTATTGCGGCACTATGTAAATATAACAGCAATTCTAATCTATTGAGTTTTTTTACGCTTGGTTGTCGTTGGTGTTTAGATGAGGTGCAGTTGAATACAACGATATCATTCAGCTGAATTCAGACGTTCTGCACTTTGGACGATTGAAGTGTGTTGACTTTCCAAAAGCACAACAGCCCCTGTCGTTTCAATTAGGCGAAATTGCACGGATTGACGCAAACCCCTGGATGTTTCTAAATGGCAGCGTCTTCGCGGCTTGAGATCCTTTTCTGCAAGTTGCCTTGTTCTAACTTTTCAGCCGCACGAAAAGCCATGCAGCTGAAAATGGATGAAAATCGACTTCCCACGACCTTTGTTCCTTTTGAACCTATCTTTGAGGCCCTCCTTTAAAAGCTATATTTGCTCGGCCGCCCTTTCCAAATTTCTCACATTCCTTAACGGTTTTCGAGATGTGGCGGTTTCGTTATCTCACAGTTATTTTACTCATTATCTCACATTTTCAACCAATTTTAGGGCAGGTAGCGCGACCACTATGTTCTGTAGATTGTTTCTCCGATGCCCTCCTTCAATCCAGCTGTTTCCAGACAGATACCAGTTGTTTATGCGAGAGTCCAAGATACGTTGATGCAGCGTTTCAATGCGTGCAGACTCAGTGCAAAGGATCCGATATTCAGACCACAAATGAATATTTCCTGTATAAATGCAAAGAGGCCGGCGTAATCGCTAGCATTCCCGGATATACCATTGCTGCATCGTCTACAAAGACAGATTCACCCACATCGGCTACTGGAAAGACCACACCTACCAGCCCGCAGAATTCGGAATTGACATCAGCTACATCCGCATCTTCTACTCAGGAAAGTTCTGGATCACAATCCACCTCTACAAACGGAGCCGGCTCCAACGATACTTCTCTTCCAGTTTCGAGTGATAAGAGCGGTGGCTCAACCCCAATCGCTGCGGTTGCTGGTGGTGTCGTTGGGGGCATTGTCATCGTTGCGGCGGTCGTGGGATTTCTGTTTCTTAGGAGGCGAAAAACGAAGAAGCTGATAATAGGCAACGATAATCCTCGACGCACTGATAGACATGAAATGGACGATACTTCAAGTTGGAATCCTCAACCTGCTGTCAAACAACAAATGAACGACGCCGCCGGTTGGGGTATGAAGTCTACTGCTAGGCATGAAATGGATGATACTTCTATTTGGGAGCCAAAGCCCACGATCAAACAGGAAATGGGTGGCAATGTCGGACATGAAGTGGAAGGTAGTAGTAGACATGAGATAGAAGGGACGACAAGGTATGAGACTGGAGAAAATACTAAACACGAAATGGAAGGCTATCCGAGATATGAAATGGAAAGCAGTACACGATATGAAATGGAACATAATACAAGATACGAAATGGAAGGCAACACGAGATACGAAATGGTAGACAATACGAGACACGAAATGGAAGATACAGGTAGAAGGTATGGCTCTACATATTAAAGTCTTGAAAGGTCGGACCGTATATATTGAAATTGAATGTATATAAGTAAAAAATGACGAGTTTTTTTTTTTCTTTTGGCCGTGTAATCTATTTCAAAATCCACATTCGATACTGTACAGCTGTGTTAAAACAATGGGCATATAAATACTATCGCATCTCAGGTGTTCTTCGACGCTAAAGTTTAACCTGCAGCGGAACATTGATATCTTAGGTGCCTTCCGAGCGGAAAGTCAAACCTAACCCCTGGACAACGGTACTGGAGATATTCTCCTTATAGAAATCCAACATCAAGAAATCGAAACACGGGTAGGAGGCTTAGCACCTGCGGCATGCATTAGCTAGAAACTCTAGCTTGGGGTTTTATCTGATTGTGGTTCGATATCCTACTCATTGGCGATAGATTGGAATCAAATCTATACTTCTCCTCTTGGTCGATGGCGGCAGTATCTTCTTTCCTGGTTTTATCAAGCTATGACTTACCAATTTAAGTCCGGAACTGGTAGGCCTAGATGCTCTGGTACTAAGGCTCCGCCTTGAATACCCATGCAAAAGCGAAAACATATACTGATATACCCACTGGTTTCGAGGCTAATACTCAATATGGCTTACGAGATGTCGTGCGGTCCTTCTTATACATATGATCTATATTGTCGTCAGCTCTCACATGACACACGATTAAATCCTACTGAGGTAACAATATGTATACTAGCAATTAGGTCGTTATAATAAGAATACCTCACATCTATTCAGTTTTATGGATGCTACTACCTATATTTCTTCTACAGTTCAGTCTTATAGAACGAATACTTGGCCGTTAACAATCAGGGTAGCTTTATGATGAGTCGAAGACGTTCGAAAAAATGACGTGGTCTTTCTTCTGTATGGACTATACCGATTGGACAAAGAAGAATGATAAATACGCAGAGGATTGGGCCCTGGACGGTCTCACAACGTTGCCCGGAACGCGTTACACGCCCAAGCGCCTTGCTCACCATACTTCTGGAATATATTTACCAATATATCGAGAAGTTGATTTAGAAACTGTCAAGGGCTGCAACGGTGTACAAGCTGCCCTAAGTCAGTCTACAAAATTGTGGGACAGTACAATATATCGATCTCATACTGCAGTCTCGTAACCAGACTGTTTGTGTTGCCGACTCATACTGGTAATTGTCAGGTATATATTTGACTATCGGATCAGGTATTATAACGAGACAGCCTTTTTTGGCGTAACAGTAATAGTTATGGAGTAGCTATTTTAGTGGCGAGAATTTTAGATTCTATCCCTTTGACTGACACGTGGCTTCGAAATTTCTCAACACCGAGATCTACAATTGTATATTTAATTTATGGAACTGGGCAAATCAGCAATACATATCTACCATGAGGATAGCCATATTATCACAGTGGAGAATTGATTATGAGCATAGTAGAAAGCTGGGATGCTCTTTAGTGTACCTTGACCTCGTTGACGACAATATTCAGCGGTGCCCTGAATCCTTGGTACATTTCGCAGGATCTGATTTCTTATTCGTCCAAATGCACCATCGCCATCTCGAAGGAGGAGTTGGACTTCATTTCTCGATGTCGCCTGCAATGGAAAATGCATTGAAAGATATTTTTGGACAAGACAGCTGACGCGTGGTTGAATAGCATCTTTCTCCCACATCGAGCTTGTATCATTGCTGCGGAAGTCTGATCGAAGGACTAGTCGGGTTTTGAGTAGCTCATGTCCTATTATTTCTATTCTTCATCTCGCTCTGCCTGAGAGGGTTTCTGTTTGCTTTGTGTAATTATCCTAGCGCTCCTAAATTTAATCCTTGATACATCTGTTGCATATCGTCCTAGATCGTGCAAGGTTTACTTGATACTGGCCTCAAATCCAGGCGCTCGAGGCAAAGACTTGATACCACAAGAAATATTTATCCAGAAGAACAAGCACCTGACTTTTGCCAAGAAAAAAAGTCTGATAGAAGAAAAATCAAATATGAACCAATACAGGACAAAAGGAAGCGGAGAAACACAGAACCAATATTGATTGATCGATTGGGTTTGATTAGCCGGGTACCCTGCAGCTGATAGGTAACATATATCTCGATATCGATGTAGCACTTTGGAAACCAGTTGGAGTACATGAAAGGTTCAATGACATTGTGAGCTGCTGGTATTCTTGCACATTGGGCAGGTGTTTATAAGCGAGCTCTTCCTTCCCAAAGGAGAAGTGTCATCAGACTTTCCACTAACTTCCTGTTTTGAGCTTCTGCAGCTGCAGCCATTACATTGCATTGGATTGAATTCGAACCCATGCATTCCACCTTGGCCCTTCAACGACATACATTCGAACTTAGTTGCAATTATCTCGTCATGATATATATAAGATACATGCGTCCGACTTCAAATTCGGTAAGCATTACTCTCCTCCAGCTTCTTTCCCCATAAATTCGTCACTAGACTGGCTAGACATATACATTTTCCATTGCACCTAATCGATCGCGATTTCGAAATCTCTATCATGAAAATTCCTAGTGCCGGGGTCTGGTGCCCCGCAGTAACGTTTTTTGATCCGGGCTCTGGAGCTATTGATATTGAATCCCAGGAAACTTACTTCAAATATCTATCGACTTCGGGACTGACAGGGCTTATAGTGCTCGGTTCCAACGCAGAGGCCGCCCTCCTAACTCGCGAAGAGCGGAAAACCCTTATCAAAATCGCCAGGAAGGCTGTCGGTCCCAACTATCCGCTGATCGTTGGTGTCAGCGGCTTCTCTGTGATTCAAACTTTGGAATACATTTCGGACGCGATCGAGGCGGGCGCTGACTTTGGGCTCTTACTCCCAGCGACTTATTACGGTTCCGCCGCGTCAACGAAAGAGGTTGTGAAGGGATTCTATGACGAGGTCGCACAGAAGAGCGAACTGCCAATTGTAATTTACAATTTCCCAGGAATCTGTAATGGTGTCGATCTCGACTCAGATACGATAGCAGCGATTGCAAAGGGCAATCCTGGGAAGATTGTGGGCGTCAAGTTGACATGTGGGAGCGTTGCCAAAATTACAAGACTCACAGCACAGCTTCCATCCGATACTTTTTCAACATTCGGTGGACAGTCCGACTTTCTGATTGGAGGTCTTGCAGTTGGGAGCGCAGGGTGTGTCGCCGCTTTCTCAAATATCTTCCCCAAAACGATCTCAAAAATTTACGAGTTGTATACGAGCGGAAAGATATCCGAAGCATTGGAGCTGCATAAGAAAGCAGCCTTGGCCGAACCTCCAATCAAAGCTGGGATTGCGAGTACAAAGTACGCTGTCAGCCAGTATAGCGCAAAGGATGCTGGGATAGAGAATGCGGAAGAGAAATTGAAGCCAAGAAGACCGTACCTACCAGCCAATGATGGTGTGAAAGCCACAGTAAGGTTGGCAATGGAAAATCTGGCTAGGATTGAGAGGAGCTTTTAGGAGAATGATTCATTTATCACTCAGTCAACGGGAAGACTGAGTTTTTAGTTTGTTCTCGGTAGCCATCAGGGAAGGCTTGTCACATTCTTAGGCCTCAAGATGCCTGTTATAAATGCCGTGTTATCGTTACTGGTAAACGCGTTTAATTTGCAGTGTTATTTCCTCCGGCCAGACGGCTGAATAGCGAAACAAGACTACTGGGTTTGGATATCAGGATAAGTACCTTAGTTTGTGAATCTCTATGACTCTGTATTTTCAAACAAAATATATAGCACATTCCTAGTGATACAATGGCATTAACTCAGTCAAGGATATATGGCATGGCGGATCCTCGAGCTCTTGAATAGGCTATCGCTTAACCCACTTTGTTTCTCATGCTGGGTGGTTGATATAAAGTGATTACCAGTTTCTAAGGGTCTCCCTTGGCTCGGTGCTTTGAAACTCGCACATTCTGTATATGAATTTCGGTAGGATCGCCTCACAGAAAAGCCGATATTCGCCATTGCGCTGATCCAGTGACTTATGTACTAGGACGTCGGGACGCGTTCAAAACGCTTGTGTTACCTTTTGGCTTCTATAACGAGATGCAGGCCGAAACCAGGTGGTATAGCTAGTTAAGGCAAATCCACTTTTGAAATACGGCAGGTCAACCTAATTCGCTCCAACCTAGCCTGGGTACCCGGTGATTTGCTCCTTTATTAACATATACATGAATCATCTGAACCAATGAAACAGTGGCTTTCCTCACGATGTTCACGAAGAGAGATCTAAAATTCTAGAATCCGGTCCAGGTTTTGGAAAGAAAGGCGTACCTCCGGCATTGACGATACTTTGAAACCTAGGGTTGGTGGAAATTTACGGTAGAGGGACAATATTTTATTGTGTAATCACATAATTATATAGTGGTGCCCGATGCATACGTATACACGCCCCCATAAAGCTGTGAGGTATTAAAATCCGCGCATCTGTACAGGCCCTAGTGGATTACTCACCTAGTTCACCTTTAGCAATACGATCCTGAAATTGTGGAATAGCTGGTGATATCGAAACAAGGTGGAATGAATGTATCGGATTTCAATTTTGCATATTCCAATGTTCCCAATCGGCAGGGAGATTTCTATTTGTCCCACACTAATAATTGAGACGGAAAGATTTTAGCAAGAGGATGATGGATAATGGATGGTAGAACATTTGTCATAAAATGCATTCACACAAAGCTGGCGTCTGATATGTAGTAACGTGGACATGTCTTTGGACGGGGCTTGTCTATTTATAGGAAGGTGATCTTTAGAGACTTCTTTAAAACCGCTTCTCAACATGGGGGACAAATACGTATTGCTACTCCTTGATATATATTTCTATAAGGATGCAGATATCATAAGTTTGATGAGATCGTCTGGTGTGATCATGACCGCGAGTGCTGGTGGTGTGAGTTCCTAATTGATCATTGAGAGAAACGATATGATACTAATTCCAAACTTTATAGTCTTAATGATTTATTTTTGGAGAGTAAGTTGAGGCACGAATTCTTGTTAACTGAGCGGCGAGAAGAAAAACTCGTAAGCCAACAAAAGGAAACGCCGGTTGTGCATTGCATTACAATCGATGTGGCTCAGCAACCAATAATTGCATGAGCAAACCGTGCCTCATCCAACTCCCAGGGCTTAAAGCAAACTGGGGCAACTTTATGTGTGGACTTTTCTTAGGGTTTTTGAATGGTAATATCCACACCCTACCACTGAAAATCGGCCCTCGCTCAAGATTTACTGAACTGATAATGTGATGCTATATTCACCTATTTAACATCTCAATCATAATAGATTTATGGTTTCTTCTACGCTCATACACTGAAAATATGTGTCTTACCGCCAGGGAAGCTAATAGTGGCAGACTCGGGAATAATATTTCCAATTTGTGCAAGCTCTGTTAATTACTCCATGGCGTACGTGCCGCACGGCTGCCTCTTGTTTCGCATCACCCTTATTGGCTACCATGCCAGGGTTAAAGGGTCACAGCGCAGGTTTTTGTCGGCGACGCCGCTCATCCCAAAAGACATTCATCCGGAGATTCGCGTGGCACATGTAGAGCACTGCCAATCATCGGCCAGGGTATACGGATGGTTGCAATACGCATCAATGCTAAACGTCAATGCGTATTACTACTTTTCAGCGCCAGGCAGAGGCAAGAGTTGGCGGTTGACTTTCACATACAAAGGTCCCAAGAAATTGTCATGCCGGAGCGAGATTTCTGTCAAAGACCCCACCACATAACAAATTGTTTTCACTTTTGTACCAATCAGTAAACCTTTTTTTTGATATTCTTAAACAAACTTTTTTAACAAAAATATATATATATATATAAATTTTCAGTTTATTACATAATTATCTTACCTATTTCTTAATATTTTTGGAATTATTAAAATGATGTTTTAACTCCTCAAATCCAACAACTACAAATAGCAAGCAACATTACCCTTTCAGCAAACAATTATGTTACAAAGCAGAGAACACTAATTTACTAAAATCGAAAAAAAAAAAAAACTGAAAACGGAAATTATACGCCAATCAGCAACAAGAACTTTTGGAGTTGCCTCAGCTCTGAGGACCTCACGTACATGGGTCTCGCAGAAGGAATCGTATGTGCGCTATCAGATGTTGGGATAACCGTTGAACATTTTCACACCGAATCGGGTCCCGGACAATGGGAATTTGTCCTCCCGCCTTATCCTCCCATCGAGGCAACCGACATGCTTCTAAGGGCACGCGATACGATAGGAAATATGGCCCGGTCTCATGGGCTAAATGCCACCCTATACCCACGCATTGCACCTAAGCGTTTGGGAACTGGTGCTCACGTTCACATCTCTGTTAACGAAGCTGATAATAGCAACCACGACCATCGGCGACCAGAGTCATTTTTCGCCGGGGTAATCTAACAAATGCTAGCGGTGCTGGCGCTTACAATACCGCAGGATATCAGTTACGAGAGGGTTCAGACGGGTATATTCAGCGGTGGCGAATACGCTTGTTGGGATGGGAGAATAAAGACACGGTACTACGCCGTATTAAAGCTAACCGCTTCGGGATGAAATTGACGGATGGTCTCGCAAGTCCCTATATTGGGCTTGCTGCTATCTTGGCTTCTGGGCTGGAGGGACTTGCGAATGAGATGCGTTAAGGCCTTTACGTGCTGGTCATTGCCGCATGGCCGCTGCCAATCTGGACCCTGAGGAACAAAAAGCTCTTAGAGTGGAAATTTTATTACCAAAGATATTGAATGATAGCTTGACCTTGCTAGAGGCTGATCAAGCTATTTGGAGGAGGCTTGGTAATGGTTTGGTATCTGTATATGTTGCAGTAAAATATAAAGAATAGGAGTACCTACGTGTCCTGATTGATAACGAAAAACGAAAGGATTATATTGAAGTATTAAAGTATTTTTTTTTTTTTTTGTGTGTAATCAATATTTAGCAAGTTTAATTTAATGAATGACCAACGCGAGATTTTTAGATGTGGGCGTTCATAAGGATTCCTTGTTAACATCATATCTATTCCAGGCAACCCCTCATCAGGGTCTACAGGCCCAAAATGCAGACGGGTTATGGATTGACTGTCCACCGGTAGATAGAACATTTGGTGAGAAAGATCGTAGTACTCAATAGAAAGGTAAATAGCTAATGATGTTCGGCTTAGTTGCTGCAATCGGGCGAGGTATGGAAACGATAACTCGGGGAGTTTACAGAGCTACACCATCGAGTATTATCATCCGCTTCAGGCTCTAGCGCTAGAATCTCTATTATTTTCTTTCAGGGAGTCTCTTATGACGTGTCCTTTGAGAGCTCGCGCCTCGATATTCCAGATGATGTTCTAGCATTAAAGCAACAAGCAGTTGATGGACGAGATGATTTAGTTGAGTTGGCGTATAAGGAGGAAAGATCAGTTTCAGTCTCGCTTCCAAATTCAAAGAACTTAGCTCAGTTTAGTTTACCGTCACATAGGTTTCCGTGTGTCGGGGAATTAACTGTTGTGAATCGAGTCAAGAGCCACCCAGCTATTGCAGAGAAGTACTATCCAGAACTTCTGGCTCTCGTTTAAAACAGAGAAAGGCTGGAAAAAGAGAAAATTAAACAAACATATATATAAGTAAAATCATGATAAAATAAAGTNNNAAATCATGATAAAATAAAGT
>LDDX01000271.1:992661-1016255 GCA_012184315.1 Arthrobotrys entomopaga
TTATAGACCCATAGTCTTGACAAAATGGTGTAACCATGCGCGGAATCTTATGCCCAATGGATATTTTGCCGGACTACCAACCTTTTTTCGGTCCGAACTAGTAAGCCTCGGACCCGAATATATAATATAAAATGGAGTCAAACGAAGTTGTTTGGACGGCTTTTTAGCCTGGTAGCTAGCGTGTGCTCCGTCACGCAACCTTGCAACACTTAATTACCTATATTTTAGTTTATATTACTATTTTACTAGTTTTATTTCATTTCATTTTATTTTTGAATTTTATTTTATAAATTTATTTTATTTTTTCATTTATTTGAATCCAATTAGGCTAGTGTCATAATTGCTTTTTTCAAGAGCACATTTTTAAGAGACATGACCAGTCCCAGATTCAATGCTTTTGGTTAGTCTCGTCTCGTTAGCAGACGCCGATTTGGCTGTAGCGTTTGCCCAACAAGACCAGGTTTTGGTATTAGAGCAGGATTTAAATAGCTATTGTTATAGCTGTTGTAGTCCCGCTAAACAAATTTCAAAATCTCTCTGCTAGCAAATCAAAAGTATCCTGCGACAATCTATATTTCAACTCTAAAAATGGCAAATCAAGCCCACCTTTTAACCCATTTTCAAGACAGGTAAATCATGTTTCTAAACCAGATAGTTGTTTGGTTAATATATTGCGGCTTGATAACACATAATCCACTTCTAGGGCCCGCAAAGATCAGAATGATGGCTGGTCAACCTTGTGGGATAGTGACCGGAGCAACCTTTGGGATCGTGGCAAACCTTCGCCCGCATTGATTGATTTTGTTGAGGGTCGGGGTTCTGATTTTCTGCGTAACATGAATACTGAGGGCCGCAGTCTTAAAGCACTCGTACCAGTAATTATTAGCTACACGCCATTGAATACATTCTTTTTTACCTCTCAATACGTACTCACAAAACCACCAAGGGATGCGGCCGGGGTTATGATGTGGTGATGTTAGGTTTGCATGGATTCGATGCCTACGGTCTGGAAGTGTCGGCCAAGGCGGTGGAAACTGCAAAAGAATATGCGAATACAGAACTTATATCTCCTTCAGCTCATCACTACGGCGACCAAAAGGCGGACTACAGGGTTGGGAGTGCGAAGTTTGTCCTTGGAGACTTTTTCAAGAAGGATTGGGAAATCAATTGCGGTTTGGAGGATGGCCAAAAATTCGACCTCATTTATGATTACACTGTGAGTTATACCCATTCCTATAAAAAGACGCCACACAATCTTATAACTTTCAACTCTCCTCTGCCAGTTCCTCTGCGCGTTGCTAGCTGAGATGAGGGCCGATTGGGCGAGGCGGATGAAAGACCTACTCAGCCCAGAAGGCATTCTTGTATGTCTTGAATTTCCTCGATGGAAAGATCACCAGTCTCCCGGCCCTCCTTGGGGGCTTGACGGGGTTTATTGGAATTTACTGGCAGAGGGAAAGGATGGTATTTTGACATCCTTACCTGTACCTTCTACCGAAAATGTCACGGATTCCGGAGGTTCGTTTAGAAGGCTTCTATGCTACAAGCCCGACAGATCCTACGACCAAGGACGGGGCACGGATATGGTCAGTGTCTGGCAGGTCGTCTCTTGAGACTTCTTCTCTTTTCTACTTTTGATTCATTTGGATCTCGCGCTTTTTTGCAAATTTTGTAGTGAATTACTCGGGCATTGTAATTGCCACGGTCAGCACAGAAAATTTGTGTCGAACTCTGTTGTAGCGAAACCTACTATTCTATGAAGAATCTGGGTATGAAACTAGAAGAACCCGCGTTCGTATCCTTTTTTAGTAGTTTTTTATTTTTATCGGATTGGAAGCAAAATTTAATAATTTCATAACATCATAATACGTCTTGAAATATATGAACATGAGCATCGGCCTTTACGGAGATCCCAATTAGTACCTTATTCCGTACCATTATACGTTAACGATACCACCAGACCATTACATCAATACGCTGCCTGGCAGTTGACCAAAGAAAGAAGGGTACAGGTACGAGACCACCTCAGACTAGTCTTGTATTGACATTTACCTCAGACGGGACTCCCATCCCCCCGGCCGCCGGGCTCCTCGCGCGAGCTCGCTATAGCGCTAACAACACATCGTGAAATGTTTTATTTTGTTGAGGCGTGTTTGACCATTTTTAGGGCGTGGTTGACATTTTTTAGGGCGTGGCTTGACATTTTTGTCCGCCAAGGAAGGGCACGAATATATTATGGACATATTGACGCATCTTGATCCACAAATTACATTTCAAACGTTGACTAACTTTAAGCCCGTGAACTCGTCCTTGTACTGCTTTCTGACATCGATATTATTATATAAACACTATACTACTAGCCAAGATATCCTTGTCCTTGCATCCAGCTGTCATCGACGAATTTGGTCAAGTAGTTTCTTATCCCATCTGGCAAAATCAAAACGACCCTCGTCCCTTCGTGATTAAGATCAGGTCGCAAACTCAGAAAAGTAACCAACCCTGCAAATGCGGCGCCAGATGAACCTCCGCATAACAATCCCTCTTCTTTAATCAAACGCCTGGCAAAGTTGAAAGATTCTTCATCAGCCGTTTTGATCCAGACGTCTGCGATGCTTTGGTCTAAGACGTCAGGCACAAAGTCATACCCTATCCCCTCGACTTTGTATTCACCTTTCACTTTATTAAGCTCATCCGGCTGGGCGAGAATAGAACCGATTGGATCAACTCCAACAATGCAAATATTCTTGTCCAACTTTTTCAAACAACGGCCGATTCCCGTTACAGTGCCTCCCGTTCCGGCGCCTACGATGACGGCATCCAATTTGCCATCACATTGCGCCCATAATTCTGGTCCTGTACCGAACTCGTGGGCCGCCGGATTGCTCGGATTGGAATATTGGTCGAGAATGTGAGAGTTTGGTATTTCGTGGTGGAGTCGTTTTGCCACACTGATGATAGAGTCCGGAGAGTCTATCGGAACTCCAGCTGGAGTTCGAATGATCGAAGCACCCAAAGACTTTAAAGTTGCAACCTTTTCCTCCGACATTTTCTCGGAAATTGTGATTATGCACTTGTAACCCTTGATCGCAGAAATGAGTGCAAGGGCGATTCCACTATCCAGTAAATTCATTAATTAGGAATCATTTCCGCATATATAAGATAAAATTAAACTGTAGGGCAACCAACGTGTTCCCGCTCGTGGCTTCGATTAGAGTATCCCCTGCCTTCAAGCGACCTTCTCTCTCCGCCGCTGCTACCATAGCGAGGCCGACTCGATCTTTCACTGAACCCCCAGCATTACAGTATTCCAACTTTGCAAATATTTGAGCTTTAATACTGAGAGACTTGGGGAGAGTGTTGAGTTGAATCATAGGGGTATTTCCAATGAGATCGAGTACGGAGCTTGCGGGAGGTGATAGTAATAATTGAGGCATTTTTTGGTCGGATGATGTGCTTGTATCTCTTATGGCTTCCGCGTATGGCGAATGCTTAAATTTAATGGAATATTGAAATCTGATAAGTCATGAAAGTGTCATTAATTACGGATGGCGCTGGGGCCGGCAAACTATAATAGCACAAATACAAAAGGAAGTATATTGCTGATGACTATGAATTGGAGTGGTGGGGTTCGTCTATCGACTATAACGAACACGCCCTAATTTATGTCAAATCAATTTTATATAATTAAGGAGGGGTAATGGCCCGTGGACACTTAAGTAGTTTAGAGAACCAATCCATTCAATATCTCCGCGTGATTTCTCCATCATTAAAAATACGTACCACCTCGCCCTAAAAGATTCTAAACGGTAATATCAATATAATTATCGATACGTCTGAACAATCGTTCGCACAGTTCGCATTTGCAACTAGGGCCGTCCGATCTGGATTACCTCATGACCCCACGACGGGCGCCATCTCCGAGAATGTAAGTGTAATAGCTGCAAATTGTCAAATCGTAACCTAGATCTGATCCCGATAACCCAGTTATGCTTGTCTACCACGTTTGCCCAGTATGACATAGGCGTCCCGGTTGGTCCGTACTGCTACTCGCGCTCGAATAACCCGAACCGCGAAAGTCTACAGATCGCAATCGCCGCCCTCGAGGGCGCTAACCACAGTCTAGTATTCTCCTCAGGCTTAGCTGCAACAGCTGCCGTCTTACAAGTCATCGCTACCAACGGTCACGTTGTGACAATGACGGATATCTACAGCGGTACCCATCGATACATTACCAAGCTGGCACAGACGCATGGCCTCTCTGTAAGCTTCATCAGTGATCTAGAGGAAAATATCAGCGAGTCGATTCGGGACGACACTAAATTAGTGTGGATCGAAAGCCCGAGTAATCCGACACTCACGTTGGTGGATATCCGACGCGTGGTTGAATTTGCCCACGAACGGGCAGTATTGGTGCTCGTCGATAATACTTTCCTTTCGCCTTATATACAGACACCTCTTGCCTTAGGCGCGGATCTAGTTCTTCATTCAGTGACCAAGTATATAAACGGACACAGTGTAAGTAAAGCATTCACTAATATTTACTGTGAAGTTCGCGGTCTTACCAATATAATAACGGTTTCATTTTCTTGTAATAGGATGTCTTAATGGGTGCCATAGCGCTCAACTCGCCAGAGCTGTATGAGAAGTTATCCTTTTTTCAAAACGCAGCCGGAAGCGTCCCGGGGCCTTTTGATTGTTGGCTAGCGCATCGTGGGATTAAAACTATGCACCTGAGGGTCAAAGCTGCCAACGATAATGCATTTGCGATTGCTTCGCTTCTTCAGGAATCCACTTTGGTCCTCCGGGTAAACTACCCCGGACTGCCCACAAATCCCCAATTCGAGATCTTTCGAAGACAGCACCGTTCTGATATGGGAGGTGGAATGATATCATTTCGGATCAGCGGCGGCGCCAGAGCGGCAGAACGCTTCTGCAAAGCATCAAAGTTATTCACCCTGGCGGAGAGCCTTGGAGGGGTCGAAAGCCTTTGTGAAATCCCGGCACGGATGACACATGGTGGGCTTCCAAAAGAAGCTCGAGAGCTCGCCGGAGTATTCGATGATTTGATCAGGCTTAGTGTTGGTATCGAAGACGTTGAAGATCTTAAAAGGGATATCCTATCATCTCTACAAGAAGCCTCTGCTAGTTGAGCTTCTACCTACATGGACTTAGTTTACTAGATAAATAATATCATAATACTTGGATCGAGCGGTTTGGTGTAATTCGAAGATTTAAAAGGATTTTGATTTACATACATTCCACACATACTACATCAATTATGAAACAGAAAATAGACTTTTCGTCAGTTGATCTATATTTAACTACAATAATTATAATTCAATTACTAACATATAAAAGTTAATTGCACGCTGTATTTGAATGTAAGTTTGATGTACACTATCAAGCTAGTTAACTCAATTGATGTTTAAACGTTTTCAAGTTATGATTAAGATTTGGGAGTGTATATACGCATTGAAGCTTCCCCACCTCGGAAACTAGC
Source organism: Arthrobotrys entomopaga (assembly GCA_012184315.1). Taxonomy (NCBI): domain Eukaryota; kingdom Fungi; phylum Ascomycota; class Orbiliomycetes; order Orbiliales; family Orbiliaceae; genus Arthrobotrys; species Arthrobotrys entomopaga. Next base: position 998,162 of record LDDX01000271.1, read on the forward strand.
CTTACATTACACCTCTCCCGCATTGCCCAGATTGCGACCTCGCCATTTCTGCAAGACATTCCGGAGTACGCCACCTCAAAGGCAGATTACTATAACTACTAGTATTTTGCTCGATGCCGAATAAAGCTCCCAAACTCGGATCTAGATCGGCGGCAAAGGTGGACAGATCAAACAAAACAGTGTCATTTGGCGTTGATGATGAGCAGAGTCCTATCTGGCTACCGGCAGAGATACCATGTCCTTGTTTGAAATACTCTAACCACTGCTCATTACCTGCTGGGGTTTGGTTCCAAGGATCTTCGTCGCCGTACATTATGAGCCGTGCCTCCCTGCGAATATCTTCATCTCTTAAATCCTTACCGTTCGCGCGAGTCGTCGCTATGAATTCGCTAAGCTGCACCGTCAATTCTTCAAACCGGGTGGGGAGAGCACTGGCACCCGCGGTCAAGTCTCGACCAGGGGGCTGGTGATCATGATCTATCCGATCGCGATCATCGCGCGACGCACTGAACGGTTCGAATTCCTTCGTTTCCGCCCCAATTAAATATGGAGGGATGGCGTTCTCAACTAGCAAAGCTACAGATGGATCGAGGCCGCGGCATCCTTCCCAGTCTTTCATTTTCTTGCCCCCTATAAAATGTTCAGCTATATGGTCGTTCCTTTGCGACCAGGAACTAAACCGTTCGCTACAGAACCCGCAGCGGCAATTTATCTGGTCCATCTTGGACTTCCATTTTGCCATTCCTATAGTGACCCTCTGGGCGTTGTGTACTGAGCGAAGATGTTGAGAGAGATGGTCCTTTCTATAATAGGTCCGACAGAATACAGGTTTTTTAGCGCATTTATCATAGTTGTGTTCTACCAGGTGCGAGTCTGAAGGGTCGGTTATGTCGCAAAATATACACTTCTTTTCGTTATTCTTGATGTACCACCGTTCGTGGCCGCTGCAAGCCCACGACTCAAGAGCGAGATGGAGCGTGGACTCATGCCTCGTCCAATCATACTTCGACTTGAAGGAATCCGTGCAAAACGTGCACTGATAAATTCGATCTGGGGCTACATCTCGTCTATTCTGAGGAGCTTTCGTAGGTGATTGGTGCCGATATTGGCGTCGGCGTCGGCGGCACCTCTTCATCGACCTGCTGCCGTCAGAGCCACTCCCAATCAGGCTGGAGCAGTAGCTTAGTCCACTTGAAGCAGAGGAGCTAAGGGAACCTATCGAAGTTTCCACACTCGATTTGTCGGAATCGAAAGCCCCGGGACGTGGGGTGGTCTTGACATTGAGAACCGCATTCGCAATCGCGCTTAGGGGCGCGGCCTCCTCTTCGTCTGGTGAATGGCGCCACCGGTCTAAAGGCGTCATGTTCTCCCAGGTCACATTTGTCGGTGGTACAGAAATTGGAGAGGTCGTGGCAACCTGCCTTTTACTTTTTGCTAGCGCCGAAGATAACTGGGGTTTATCTTTCTGTCGGCGGCGGGTATTAGCAAACCAGTCGGAAATCTGGCGTCGCGTGAGCCCGGTCTCTTCGCTCAGCAACTCCTTGTCGGTCTCCGATGGGTATGGGTGCTCTATATTTTTTAGAAACCATTGCCTTAACACTTGCTTTGAAATTTTGCTGAGATGCCTTCGCCCTTTGAGCCTTTTTGGTGTCTCCGGCTTCGAATCTGTGTGGCAGACCCCCGCTTGCACCAAGTGAATATCGCCATCTTTTCCCGCCTCGATATGTTCTTCCCCATAGGTGATAACAGAATCAAACCACTGAGAGTACAGAGCCTCGGTATCAGAGCTTGAAAGGGCTTTCATGATAGCCGGTAGCAGACGGATAACTATCGAAAGTCTATTTACAGAATGGTGGATGAGATGAGTTATAAAAATTCGCGTACGCGTACGTTCGATTCGTCAAACCAGGTTCATCCTTATTTGGTTGCTCAGACATGACAAAAACTCCCCAAAGCCGACTTGACTTAAAGAAAATGTGGCCTATAAAGCCTCATAGAAATATAAATATTTAAAATATTTAGCATAAGGTAGTGTTAATCTGAAATCCATTAATCTAAATCAACTTTGAATATTTCGAACTTGTGATTTATAGCCGCCATAGTAGGAGGATAATTAATATATTAATAGAAAAGAAAAATAAACAATAAAAAAACATTTTCCATTTAGAGAAGTTCTACTAGCGAGGCAAAAAAGGCACATGAGCGAGCTGCGACTGCAGAGTAGCGCCGGCAAGAAATTTAGTATTTACGTTGCTAACTTCAGCAGGAAGCTGAGTTGGAATGGTGAAATTTAGTATCCTCGCTTGAGAATTCTCGTGCCGCCCTGGGTATCAACACATACCAGCTCTACTCTACCACCCTTTTAGATGAGAATATATATATGATACATTGTAATATATTCCTTAACTAGTGACTAGCTGCTAGTGCTATAGTGCCCTGGCATTGGTGTCATTTCGCGGACTCGAATAGATCTATAGAGCATATGCCCACTCTGACGGCGTCAAGCTACTTTTCAGCCTCGAATTCACATCTTTGAATATTTGCGCTTGGGTAGCTCTTGGATAGCTCTTGATAACACATTCCACGGCCGGTGTGAATTAATCATGATTATCAATATATATCATTTTCGCTCGTATATTCAATTAGGTAACCAACTTCTAATGGTGCCAAAAAAAACCATATCTATCATTTTTTCGTCTTTGTTTGCCCTTATCACGACATTTTAAATCTGCGTATGCGCAACCCCTTATATTGCATAATCATGGACCAGTCTCGAATTCAGACCATGCAGGTAGTATAGCCATCATCATTCAAATCTAATATATATCGCTACACCAAACGAAAGTAGAAACCCTACCATCTAATGCCAAAATAAGTGTAACCTTAGATTAGTCTCGGACCTTAGATATGAGACCGGTATATATATATACGTGTAGCCCAAAATAGGTTAGATTCCAGCATAAGCCGCGGGAGATATTAGTTATTACTCAAAGCTTGTGAATCGAAAAACTGCATTCGCCTGCAGTACTGCAAGCTACAAATCCCCAATGCAATGCTGCCAGAGAAAAAGAACAAAGTCTCCATGAGGTGGGCGAGTGATTTCAATTACAGAGTGAGGGGAAACGACGGTAAAAAGAATATCGACTACATTGTTTAAGGTTAGCCGTAGTGACCTAAACCAGGAGTCTTGAGACGCAGATGTGACAGGAAAGCGCGTTGAAGGCAGGAAAACCCAACACTTGCACAAGCTTTCTAGTCTCTCGAGCTCTCAAGCGTTCGAAACTTTCTCGAATCCCGGCCACACGTGCATCTCACTTTCGTTGGAAACGGAGGCGTGCCAGCATTCTGCCTTTTCAATTACTCTGTTCATTAGCTTTCCATCTGGATCCCTCTTCAAACGTAGCCTCGATTCGAGGCCACCTCAAAAGCTTCTTCACCCAATTGCTCGTTGCCATGCGTCTGGCCAAGATTGTCGAGGCCCACCGGCCTGAACTCTCGCCGTATGAGACGCTTTACAAACACTTCCACTCAAATCCAGAGTTATCCAACCAGGAGGAGAAAACTGCTTCCACAATCATTAAGCACTTGCGCAAAATTTCTCTTGATTTCGATATCTGCCCCAATATTGGGGGCTATGGAGTTGCTGCCATTCTCCGCAATGGATCAGGACCGACCGTGCTCACACGCGCAGACATGGATGCTCTCCCCGTTGAGGAACGAACCGGTCTCGCCTACGCTAGCACGAAAAAGATCATCGACATTCATGGGCGGGAGCAGCCGGTGATGCACGCATGCGGACACGATATGCATATCACCTGCCACCTCGCCTACGCCGAACTTATGGTATCCGCTCGAGAACAGTGGCGTGGTACTATTGTCCTCATCTTTCAACCTGCCGAAGAGCGTGGAACCGGTGCGCAGTCCATGGTGGACGACGGGCTGTACGACCCTGAACGAAAGAAAGTTCCTATCCCCGACGTAGTTTTTAGCGGTCATGTTATTCCCGCCCGCGCTGGCGTCATAGGCATTCGGCCTGGTACGATGGCTAGCTCTGCCGACAATCTCCGCGTCATATTCCACGGACGCGGGGGACATGCTTCTATGCCAGAGAGACTGGTTGATCCTATTGTTATGGCATCCAGCGCCGTTTTAAGGCTTCAGACTCTCGTTTCTCGCGAAATCCAACCCGGCGAGCACGGAGTGGTTACATGTTCAAGCTTTGTTTCCGGCACAGCTGCGGAAAATGTAGTCAGCGACGACGCGACCATCACTATTGATATCCGTGCCAATAACCAGGCGACCAGACAGAAGTTATATGATGGAGTCCTCAGAATCGTGCGAGCCGAAAGCTCTGCGTCTAACGCAGTCGCACCGCCCACCATCATCCAAACACGCAGTTTTCCTGTGACTATCAACAACCCCACGGTGGCCGCGCGTATAGGAGATGCCTTCCACAATCATTTCGGATCTAGTGACCAAAGTTATGTTGCAACTTTCCCTCAGCTCAGTTTTAGTGAAGATTTTTGTATTCTCGCAACTGCGGTTGATAAGCCCTCTCTGCTCTTTGCTTATGGCTGCACTGCTCCAGATAAAGTGGATCACGCGTGCGGAGAAGGTGCCTTGATGGAGAGCGTACCGGGAAACCATAGTTCCCTCTTTGCCCCACAGATATTTCCTACCTTGCAGGTAGGTACTGATGCGTACGCTCTGTGTGCTCTGACTTGGCTCTCGAAGGAGCCTGAAAATTATTAATATTTTTTTTCAAAAGGCCATTTACCTCACAGGGCTGGGGGTTCAGGCAACGGGGCCACTGGGGATACAAACTTAATATAATATACTGCACCTGTGGAGAAATGACTAGGGATTGTCGATATCCTCCAACCACTCTGTATCCAGAACTGATTGTGATGTGAAAATGGTTCCTGGAGGCTCTTCTATAAGATCCATCGGATAACCAAGTCGAACGAAGACTTGCCAGTAGAGGATCGAAAATAGCTCTGACCGGTAACTGCTCTGGAGATCTCTATCCTACCCTACGAACTCAAAAGCATTTCAACGGAACACCTCAGAAGTTCGTTAAAGTTATCTGAGGTTTGAGTTTAACCTACAGGCTCCTTTATTTATATATATCATGACCCAACTTATGGTACGATTTGACGCTATTATTCTGTATTCACGGTCAATATTATAATACCAACATGACTATATCATCCCTCCTGCTGAGCTCGAGGATAGCGGTTTAAAATCTTGGAGTATAATCGCTATAGGTTCATCATATGAAACGGCCTTTCAATCTCTATAAATGAAGTCGTTAAATTCATATCAGTTGAAGAATCCATTGGAAAACCTATACCCAACTCTCTCCTAAGTCCATCGGGACCTTTCATAGACTTGTTCGTACATTCCGCTGGGCTCGGGCTGACGCTCTATTGTTCGTATGTCCCCTTGTGTGAATAGCCTTAACATTAACATTTCATAACTAGCTTCTTTCGCAATACGGATTCTTTCTAAATTTCCAGCTCGCAAGTATTCCTCCAAAGACCTGGCTAATGATGGCAACCTTTCGGAGCAATGTACAACATATCTTATAGAGAGGACGCCATGTTTGATCCGCACGATACGACCGACCTGCTCAACCGTCGTCAGCCCTCTAGATGCTGTCAAATAAATCGCTGAAGTCGCATAGTCCTTGAGTGCTGCTCTTATCACGCTCACCGTGTAGTCATTCAGGCCGCTTGCCACCCTGGCGGCACAAACACTCGCTGCAGTGTAACCTCCCACCAAGTCCACATCACCGACTGGGCTCGATCCTACGGGTTGTATCACCATTGCAAGCTTAGCTTATTTTTCGCTTCGAACTGGTATGCGCATGCTAGATCGCATCAAGAGGGTGCAGTCAGCTGGTGCTTTGCTTCTAGGATCCGCCCCTGACCCTAGTTTCCCACTCCGAATCCTTAGGCATCTTACCATCGCTTCTGCGTATGTCTCTTGACAAGGACCAAAGTCCATCTCCAGTCGCGGTTTCATCCTAGCTAGGCCTATGGGCATGGTCTTTGAGCCAAGCTTGCAACACGCCAACTACGGATTCCACACCACTCTCCCAAATGTCTTGCGAGGTCATGTTTGCATGTCTGTGAAATCAAAGCTTCTGCCCCACAGATGGGTTTTCTGACTTCTGGATGTCGTTCCACCATTGAGAAGCCCCTATAATCCGTACCAACATTCTATATCATTATGACAATGCTTTCAATATGAAATTGTAACAAAAGCGCCCCGAAGTCCGCATACAATAATGATATACATGTAGACAGCCATGCAAGTCATACCTTCCCTCCCCAGCGACTTTTGACCGACCTTTTCTCCGCTCAAGCATATTCTATCTAGTATACAACTGCAGTACTAGGCTTCCTAGCTTGAGCCTGTCCTATTATCTCATATCTTTTACACGCTTCAAGACCATGGCTTCGTTGACGCAGACATAGTTTTGGGTGATGGAAGATCAGGACTAGGCTTTACACTCTTCCCCCAAGGTCCGCTAGTGAAAAGCCCAGAATTCTCGCTTATACAATCGCCATCGCATCATTTGCTTCTGCAAATACCGTTTTTATCCTTTCATGCCCATGCGTAAGCTCTTGATCGGTAACTGCTAGATTCAACGTCTTTGTGACTCCGGTTTTTTTCCTTCCCTAAAACTCTCGTATCGGAGAGTGCTCTATCCGCATAATCACAGGTCGGCAGTAGGGCCATCGTCTTTCCATGCCACTTTGCGGCATGTATGGATCTTGTATTTTGTGTGCGTCTGGTATCATGATGGCCAGCGGTTGTTTTTTTTTGTGGCCAGAGAAATATGCGGGCCGCGGGCTTGATCCCAGTTTTCGGTCTTAAATAGCAGGCAAGATGAGGACGCGCCGAGAAAGAAATTTCAATTTGGCGTGGCGCAGTAATTCCGAAAGGTAGTAAACTGCCTACGAGTTGGGAGTCTTCAAGCGTTACCTACAGTATATCACAACCAGCAACTAATAAGGAGAGCGGCAGAGTAGAAGAACCAGTCATCATTCGCCCATAAATACTGGATACAGGCGCAACTACCAACGCGCGGGGGTATTTGTACTCGATAATCTCGGGTGAAGTTTCCTCAGATATTTGGGAGTCATGCGCATATGCAAGAATATATAGGGGCACCAGGTACCACAACCTGGAAACACCTAGAAAAGTTACACGAGCTTTTGCAAGTACATCAATCGGGGTCGCGTTTCTCAGGGATCTGCGTATCTGTGAGGAAGGATTTCCCGATTATTTTGGGTTTCACTGCATGGAAAGTGCGTCTCCGCTGCACTTAGAACCGGGTTCTTGCCTTCTTTTCATCTACTATTTCGAAAGTATTGGATGGTCAACGGGTCTGATCTTCGGTGGCCTGGTTTTGATGCAGGTGACACGGCAGCCGTCAACCCGTTCGTGAATGCCAGTGGATCCATCGTAATTGCAGTCACACTTTGATGTGGGTTGAAGGTAGGAAGAAGTTAGGTGCGGGCCAAGTCGCTTCGACTGTTTGCCGTGGGGCAACGTGCACTGAATGGACCCACAATTTTGATCCGATATCCGGTTTATCTTCGATATCAATGCTACCATAATTGCGTTGCTCTCTAAAAGAGGAAATTCTTAAGGGTGTACAATGCAGTGACCAAATCATCTGACGGTGTGATCAATAATTCCCAGGCTTGCATGGAAGGTTTGGAAGCGACAAGGTGTGAAGAGAGTGGGAAGACGAGAATAAATACATGAGCTTGTCCGACCATGTTTCTCCGTCTGTTTGGGACTAAAGAAACGGGAAGTTCATCATTTGCTACAGCGCAGCTAGCTTGAGAGGACCATTTTAGGCCCGGAGCGCTGGCCTCCGTGTTATTTCTCACTCCTTGTTAACGTTTCTACCCCGCAAAAAAAAAAAAAAAAATCGAATTTCAAGATCCAGAACTGATCTATCAACCATTTTGTTTTTAAAACACAGCCCTGGCCCTGTTGGCGAACCTTACATTCTAACCCAAGGACTGCAAGCTGTAGGCCAAGCCGCGTTGGTTGGTAGTCTGGGGTATTTTGGCGGTTGTGTAACCAACCTTTGGTATTGGGTCCAATCAAATTCGTCCCCGATGTTGGAAGACCTGCTCCGTTTTGCCTTGAGAGGCACAATCCCGGCGATTTGCGCCTATACTTTTCTTTTTATACCTCTCAGATTCGTTTATAGGGTGTACTTCGACCCTCTATCCAAAATCCCGGGTCCAAAGTTACGCTTGATCTCAGATTCTGCGACCCGTTTACACTCCCTTATCACGGGTGGTTATGGGCGTTTTCCTTTTGACCTCCGGGAGATGCATAAACAATACGGTAGGCCTATATCTCAAGCTGTTATGTGTTATTCTTGTAAGGTGAGACGACTAACACGAGAAATTGGAAATGCTGTAGGACCAATCGTCAGAGTGTTTTCGAACGAGGTGCATATCAATGATATAGATACGTATAATCAGTGAGTCTAACGGTCCCTTTCGCAGTCTGTAGGCTTTATCTAGCCTATTATATCGCCGGTAAACATTTTGTTAGAAGATGTCTAACAAAGGGACGCGAATAGGATCTATAAAGTTGGGACAAAGTTTCCCAAGACCGCATTTTATTACAGTTATCCGGCCGCTGAATATTCCACGTTTGCCATGCTGGACTTTAAGGCAGCCCAAATACGCCGTGCCGCTGTTTTGCCATATTTTTCCAAGCAAGCTGTTCGAAACGTAGAGGGTTTACTGCAGAAGAAAGTCGATCTCTTCCTTGATCGCATCTCAGAAATGAATACGATAAATCTGAGCCGCGGTTTCAGGTGCCTCATTTGCGACATTATCACAAGTTACTCGTATGAGAAATGTTTTGAGGCGCTGAGAGATCCCAATTTTGCGCCGGGTTGGTTACTGGCATTCGAGGAGTTAGTTGGTGCTAACAAAGTCTGCTTTACATTCCCAGGAGTGTTCGCGTGGATGACCTGGGTTTTCGAGACGCTTCTGAGCCGAGCAACTGTTAAAAAGCTCTCGCCTGAGATGGCTTCAATGATGGAAATGCAGGACCACTGCAGCACCGCTGTGCTGGAGCAGCAGAAACGCTGGCTCGCAGGTGAACGCAACATCGTAACTATCTTTGAGCAGCTTTTTCAGGATGATCCCAAGAAGGGAAGAAAAGCGGCCACGAAGGATGAATTGATGGATGAAGCATTTCTCGTAATTGCCGCTGGCATGGATACTTCGGCCCACGCCTTGACCGTTGCAGTATACTATTTAATCAAAAATCCAGATATTCAGGAAAAATTACTCGAAGAATTGAAAATGGTCCTACCGAATCCGAGATCTGAAGTTAAGGATGAGGCATTGGAGCAACTACCCTTCTTGGTACGTCTTTTATCAACATGGTTTCTGTTTCTTTGCAAGCTTTGTCCCGCGCCCGGGCTCAGCCCAATGCTTATTCGTCTTCAATGCATCGAATTTGCTGTTCCCTACCACGTTCAAGCTTTGTTAACCACTTGATGTTGCTCGCATAGAATGCTGTCATTAAAGAAACCCTCCGCTTTAGCCATGGCGTAGTCAATCCAATGGCACGCGATGTTCCAGCTACCGGTGCAGATATCCTAGGCTACCATCTCCCACCAGCTACAGTTACTTTGAACTCTCACTACATCTATCACATGAACCCAGATGTCTTCCCAGAACCTTTTACTTGGAGTCCGGAACGCTGGCTGGTACAAGATATTAGGGAAATGGAAAATTACTTGATGCCATTCAGCCGCGGAGCAAGAATATGCGTTGGCATCAATCTTGCCTGGGCAGAACTTAGGTTGACCTTGGCGAGATTGATCAGACGGTATGATATTTCCTATACCGAAGACTTTACGGATGCAAATATGGAATGGGTCAGTTGGTTCTTGCCCATCACCCAGGGGATGTTGACCGTCACGATGAAGGAGCGAACTGTGTGATGACAGATCTGCCTACTACTTGAACCCTTCGGCACACATCGAAACTAAAGGCGTACCATTTACTCGATGGATTGGTTCTTTTCAAATTTGCATTCCGTGGAAGTGTGTTTGGAACGTTTCTGATGCCTTCAATATTCCAAAAGCACGCTATTTTCCTACCGTGTCATCTGGTTTACGAGACGAACGAACGTATATTTGCAGAATGTATTCCACCTCGTTTCATATTCATCTATTCTGAATCACAAGACCATAATTTCAATTATTGTGAACATCTACTCAGTGGCGAAGTATTAATGCAATGACCAATAAGACAACATCATGTTTTCGCCAATCGTATTATTCAAGAGCAATGATAGTACTCTAGTCTTTGCGATATTCTTGAACATCATATTTCAGAATTAAGACTCAACGAAAAGATAACCAAGCGCAAGCCAATGTTCCCTTTACTTTTGTTTTTCTTTTCAATATATGTTCATATCTAGTCACAGACCGTTAGCAACAGACCCAAAAGCTCCCCCCCTATTCTTATATAACCTGTAGCTTGCGTTTTCACTTTAATCCAAACTCGGAGGAATATCAGATTGAAACAATATGATTGCATCGATTGGTGTAAGGTTTCGCTAGAATTGGGCGTAATCCTAAGAATTCTTTAGCTCCACTCAGTCTCTACAGATATTTTCACTTTTCCTACACTCGAATTAGATGCTACCAAAGTTGCTGGTGTGCCACCTTCATCTGCGTTGTAGAAAATATCGTCCTCTTTGAGCTTATGAGTACCCAGTCTCGGCACCAGACGAGTTTGGGCACAGATGATTACCTTCGTGATGGTGGTGATGTGTTGATAGAGTCTAAAAGGTGGACAAAAGCCTCTGGTATCACATCCTTCGTGTTAAGTGTTTGGTATACAAGACAAATGACATCCCAGTTTGGACATGGTTTTGTGTTGATACCATCAGGTGCTCTTTGACGTCTAAGATTTCTCTTCCCGATAATATCAATAATATGTATCTCAAACATCAAGTGTTTTCAGCAGTTCAAACTCTGCTATGTAATGAAGAATCTGATATCGTGGCGCTGGCCTCCTCCGTCAGCAGAAAACATTGAAATTGGCGCTGTGTTTTTGTGCAGACAGGAGCGGAGCTTCAAGCACGTTGTAGTATTGTATTCGACGGCGAAAATAAGGGGGGTATTTCCAGGGTGGTTCCTGAGGTTGGCATCAGCTCCTCTCTTAATCAGAAACCGAGTCGATTTTATAGCATCTGCATGCTTCAACGGTCCTGATTATAGGGGTAAAATCGTAAATTTGTAGTTCTTTTAACGTCAATCCCGTGTCAACTAACGGCCCGATGTATTCGAGCTCATCAATAGGCTTTGCGAGCGCAGAATGTAGAGGATTCTGATCCGTAGAATTAGCCTAGTGCAGGTCTGCATGCACTATGTTCCAATAATAATGTCTTCACATCAGCCCTGCCTCGAGCGCCTGGATTCGAGGCGATCACATCAGAAAAACTAGGCTGGCGACTGGATAGGCGAATGACCCTTCAGTGTAGTTTTATTAGCATCAGCGCCGTTGCCGAATAAGTTTTGTATACTTTGTCTAGGTCCATCCTTCCAAGTCCATAATACAACCCTTCTTCTGTTGTTGTCCTAAACGTTTCATTCGAGAGAATCCCTTTCAACTTCCCCTCGAGGTTTCTATTCGACAAAACTATTTTGTGTATCGTTCAGAAACTAACCTCTTCCAAGCATTCTGGGTCGTTAAAGATGACTATTATTTCCAGTCCGGTCTTCGCTAAGAATATGACACCGAGAATTTGGGCAATTGCATCCAGGCCTATTCTATGGCTGAGCTGCTCGTAGTGATAGCCGTCGTCGTACCATGGTTAGCAGCCAGTATTAGGGTGGGATCGGTGCAATTGTCGTAATTGGGCTCAAAATCGCAATTGGATTCAAAATTGGCGGTGATGCCGTTGTTATTGTTGAGGTCGTCGTGGTCGTCGTCACCGGATCTGTCATTGCTGTCATCATTGTCACAACCGTCGCCATTGTCACTATAGTCTTCCAGATCATCATTCCCCCTGCTGTTGACATGATTGCCTCCATCAGGTTCATTGTCACATCCGTCATCTGATCCGCTATTAGATTCGCTGCTATATCCATCCTCGATAAGCGTGGTAACAACGACTCGACGTCGTTGCGATTGCCATTGCGGTTGCGGATGCGGATACCATTGAGGTACAGGTGGTGGTGGTGGTGCGTCTGGTGCGGTTGCTGGCTGTAGAGTGGATGGATCTGCTATTACTGTTGGAGGCGTGGATGGAGGTGGTCCAAGTGGTGATGAAAGTTGTAGGATCACTTCTGAAAACAACTGGTTATAGCTCTAAATCATATCATTAGCAGCCAATTATGCGATCTCTTCGTTGAGTATCTCATAATGAGTAGCTCTGCCATCCAGCAATCGTTATAATTGGTCGAGCAGGATCGCGTTCGCGCACATAATCTCTTCGAGTGTCATTGTGAATCGGCGTTGCAACAACGTTGTAAATCGGAGTTGCAATAACATTGCAGTTATGCAACATTGGCTCGTTAGATCGGTACAGCTGGCATCCAAACCGCTAACCGAACAGCCGCCTGGATCCCTGATTGATAGCCCGAGACATGCGGTTTAGTAACGAAAGGGGAGTGATTTGTGAAGAGGTGTAGAGAGATCCGGTTCGAAGAAAGATATCAATAGATCTCCACAACCCGATAAATCGTGCAGTATATCGCTGGTCTCAGAGGATCGAGAAGGCTCGGATCTCTCTCTTTGGTGAGGCCGTTACGATAACATTGCTCGAAGGTACCAATTGTAAGATGTTGTTATATTCAAGACTGTGGATCAAAGAAGTGCGGGTAGTATGGATTTAGATATAGAGGTCGCCGAGCTAAGCCTACCTCACATTTGCTGATTAATTATGTCCATTCTCCTGTCTGTTTGAACACTTTGGTGATAGCATACATCTGATTCTGTCCATCCTCGCAAGTTGGATTAGGTCCTTGCAGGATTAACAGCAGACAAACATTCAGACGACCGAAGGTTCTCCATGCAACATGTATCCAGTTCCATACTAATATATATGATACCAAGGAGGGCCCTCGAGAGAATTGCAATTTCGAATATTTCACGAAGTAATTTTGAACACTACCAGCAAACTAAAGTCGACACACATTATGAATCTAGCCTTTTGAATCAAGATATATGGTTTCATTCTTTTCTGAGTTTAAGGTATACCAAGTAAGTAGTTATATAACTCTTCGGGCTAAATTCAAACCCAAGTACACATTTCAATTGGCCAGGCTGGATAGGTACAACTCGCGCTTGCCATTCACCCGAAAGCATAAATAACCAATTTTTCCCAACTTTGTGTGTGTGTCGCCACAGATATCTAGAGGGTATCCAAGCTATAACTTTGATCAATCTCACATATAACACGCCTTGCATCCCATTTTAAAAAGTCCCTAAAATCCAACAAACCGCACCAGTCAATAGGCAAAACACTCGGGGGTCGCCTCACAGACAGGCATTCCTCTAAGTCGAGTCCGTGAACCGATACGCTTCTGCCCATCTAAAGAGCTCGTCATAATCTCGACACATATGCGTAGTTCCCCAGCCGTCGACGCCCCCTTCCTCCTCCTTCCAGGGTTCCAATGCTGTATCTGCCGCGCACATGATACTGTGTCGTAAGTACTCGAGACAGTGGTTTATGTGACTAACATCGTGGACCTCAGAGCCCAACGCCTGGTAGTATCCCTTCGCAACGATGCCAAGGCAATGGGTCTGGTGAAAGGCGGCGATGGCGAACTTGCCAGTGTGCGAAGCACCCTTGTCCAGCTGGATCAATAACTCTGGGATCTGGTAGTCGGTATTGGTTTCCTTGAGCTTGTCCAGAGAAATGAAACCACGGCCGTCTGAGTTAACCACATTAGCGATTACCGTAGCCTCGCTCAGGATTAGTTGGAGAACATACTTGGCATAAGAGTATCCCAAGCCTTATCGCTAATGGCTACTCCTTCCTTTGTTGTTCTGTTCAAGAACACCGACATTTCGTCCTTCCAGATTAGTGGAACATTTCCTACTGTAGAGGCGAGGGGGGGGGGGTCGCAAGTATGTTAGAGTAGTGAAGAATACTTATAAAATGTCGAAGGGATATCTTACAGGAAGGTATTTGTAATCCCGGTAGCCAGATTTGCAGGACACTCTGGCCCTGGTTGAAATGTGCAACGAGTATCGCTTGTAGGATGTCCGTTAATAGGAGTGTGAGCATCGACGAGGCGATCGCCGTGAGTAAAACGCCAATAACGACGAGTTTCGTTCGGATGTAGCCTCCCTTCAGTGACTGTGCATTTCCTTCCAACTCCTCCTCCATAGTGATGAAAGGTTCCTCCTCCATGCTTGTGTGAACCATCTTTTAAGGTAATACCTCGCTTATCGGCTCGAAGTTTTGAATACGTGAAATATTGGTAATAGTTATAAAGGTAAAAAAAAGATTCTAACAGGGCTCACATTGCATTGATTCCAAGAATATATATTTTCCGGGGCGGGTGGTGTAATAAAATAATTATTTGGCACCTTGATCACACGATCCTGCACAGTTTGTCGATCCCACCTTGGCCCTAACCTGAAACCGTGAAGATGATAAGAAGTCTGGCCAATCCGCAAACTCGGAGCGAACGGCGTGATATTAGAGGGAGTCTCTGCTCCGTGCACAGCTGAGCTTTGATTGAATTTGAGAAATCTGTGCCTTGAAAAAAAAATCCGTGCCGTACTTGGCGTCTCATCCCGTTGATGTTTTGCCAACCACGTACGCGCTCCCCAAACCAACACACCACCAACAGAAGAGTTACACGAACGACTTGATCCGGAAAGGCTGGGAAAAACAGGCTAGGAACTAGCGACGGAATGTTCCTGTCGTCCAATCTTTCCGATGAAAATCCCCTGAGCTCCTAAGTCTTTCGCTTTCAGCTCTTCGGCTGGCCCCAATGCTCTCATTCGCAAGCGATTTAGTGCCCCATTTTCAGAACCCCTCCCATGGAAGCAGTCCTCTTGGTAAGACAAAAGGAAGAACCACAACGTCCAAGAGAAGCACCCCATGTAATCCCTCCTCACACCATCATGATCATCCCTTTGAAACCTCTTCAATTTTACTTTGCCCTTTTGGCTTTATTTACCTTTTTGATGTTAGAGTACTTTAGAACATGATACGGGTCGGAAATCTTGAACCCTTTCTTTGATATTCGGGCACGGCTGGTCAATTCCACGTGGGTATAACTATCGATTTGTTGTGATTATTGTCTAAGCTCAGTCTCGTAACCGAGCTGTTGTGTTACAGAACACAGAGAGTTCCCATCGTCATGGATACTTTTTGAACACTCGATTTTTGGGCGCCAAAAAGCCAAAAGGTTCCAGGGTACCAGCGTGGGTAGGACCCAAGTACCAAGGTGCGGTGGACCCACCTGTTGTAGTTGGATCCATGGAGTTGGCTTTCGCTAGTGTATCCCACCCACACCGCTCTCTGTATACCACACCAACGATTGTATAAACAACACTGCTTTAAACGGAAACGACAATAATCTACCACTTTGTGCAAGTATCAGTAGATCGGATGTCTCTTATGAACCGAAGCACATGTAAATGTATTACTAAGATTGGTACGAGTAGTTTTTTTTTTTTTTGATCAGGATTCAAAGGACCCCTAGCTTGTATTACAAATCAAGGCTACTGCTAATTGGAAGTGTTTGTTATGTTTGGGCAAATGTATATATCTGGAATAGCAAAGTTCACCAGCACTCAACAAAGCAGTTCTGAGTCCTTAAAGATGTCGAGACGTGTTCTGTGTTGGGTCTGGGAACGAGACCAGTCGAGACCAAGTGTTTTGGAGCAAACGGTTGTCAAACTTTATATTTGAGTTGACACAACACAAATATCTTAAGCCCTTTTTTATTTACCACACAAACCACACAAGCTGAATGAATAATTATATATAGGCCCGGAGGAAGCGAAACTTTATCGCCTGCTATCTCTCGTGGAATCCGGTGTAGACGTAACCGAAATCCTGACCAATTTGTTTGATGTGAAGAAGAACAGCCAAGCTGCCAGGGTGACGACGGATAATTTAAATTTGCGAGCAGAGCAATTGCGACAGGCTTCTGGAAAGAAAGAGCGGAGCTTTGAGGAGAAATTTGTATGTAGTGTTCAGGTAAAGGGCATTTTTGGAATCGCATTTAAAGACAACATAACAGTCAGCGTTCAATTCAGAAGTTTGGCTACTCGCTGCTCAACAAGTGGACTGCGGACACTCGATCCTCGGCAAGTTGATATTAGCTTGCGATCTCATACACCGACAACCTATATCAAAGTTAAATGGTCTGACAGTAACATTGAAACTTGGGAAATAGCTTCCAACCTTTTCAATATCAAGTTTTTCAATAACCAGAAAATGAATTAACAGAGATAGCACAACACGATTTATCAGGTTACTCTCAAGGCTCATAGCAGATATGATAATTTGAATAATACTAACTATAGCAATAAAAATATCTCAGATCTCATAACTCAGCTCAGGCTCACAGGATCAGAGGAAATGGCTTTGGGAAGCAACAACATGACCGCCGCATCCACTCTGAGGAGGAAGAATTATTTCCACATGCTATCACCTCAAGTCGCTGCTCAAATCAAGGCCCAAGATGAGTTCAAGAATAGTACAGTCTCACAAGGTAGGATAACATTTGGTGAAAGAAGAGGGAACATCGGTTTGTGTTAACTTGATATCAGTAGCTGACAAGTTGTTTATTAACGAGTCCATTACTAATGTATGATATAGTAAATAAAACCCTGCTTACTTTTGGTGGTCCAGAGTGTTAAATTGAAAGCAAAGAGTTGCTAGCAGAATTGACGGATGAGTTGGACGACTGAGAACCAGACCTGCTGGAAGGTTATTCATTGGGAGATAAAAACTTAAATCTTGGTTCTGAGCTTTTTGCACTGACCAGAGAACTAGTACTATCTTCAAACATTAGATCTTAAGATATAAATAAACCAATAATCAACTATCATATGTTAGCTTAAAGTGAAATGAGGGAATAAAGTATCTACATAGTCCGCTGGAGTTAGTTGCAAGGTTGTGTTTAAGCGGCGTTCTTAGTTGGGAAGAAAGAAATGTGAGGGGTTCTGGTTAAGCTGCTGGTTTCTTAGGGACTATATTATCTTTGCTAGACTACACTATATCTTTGAAGATAACAGCTTTATGTATGAATAACAGATATTGATTACTCAGAAATTCGCTTCTCTTAATTTAATTATCCGCAAATTGAAATTGGAATACAACCGCGCTGCTATCGTAGCCTGTCTCCCAAAACCACCCTCTTGCTTTGGAATCCTATGCCGATAGGTACTACCATCGAATTTGTAGTGCAAGATGCAAATATATACGACTTGGATATCCGTGAAGCTATCTGCTATTGAGCGTTATCCGAATTGCTCTTTAGAACCATCAAAATCAAGGGCTTTGGTTTGTGTTTTCGGTCCGTAATTCGTTCTCCCTTCTGGCGATATCCAATCTGCTAACAGAAAGATAGCCGTCTATGACTGCTAATAAAAATCCCATCTAGGAGCAAGAAATATTCACTGTTACAAGTAATCACAAAACTCGTGAACTCAAGTAGCAATTCTCGCTCTCAGATTATCAATGTGCAAATGCCCAATACACCTTTTGATCCCGCAAAAATCTAGGATTTGTAAAAAAGTTACATCCAATACGCTTTCTTGCACCTTTTAGGGATTGCAGTGGTTTCCTTTGACCGCACTCTCTGTGACGGATTTTTGGGGTTCGGCCTAATTTTTGGTCTCTGACCCGATACTCGCCGCCTTGAATTACTTTACGAGAGAGATATGGCATATTTTATTTAAGTTCATATTTATTATACTCTATCATATTTTATTAATTTTTTAGAGTTAACATAAAATAAAAACTTGTTATACTACTTGTTTATATTTTTATTAATATAATTTTTCTTTTAATAAAATAATGATAATAAATATATTTATTATTATTT
>LDDX01000170.1:0-153035 GCA_012184315.1 Arthrobotrys entomopaga
GAGGGGGGAGGGGGATGGCTTATTATTATTTGGAGATGGGATACCTTTGGTGGAATTCTATATGTTTAGTTAGGCGTCACGAATGGTGGATGCTATCTCCTGGTTTAAGGTAAATCAATCAATAATATGTCTTTTACTCGGTATCTTTATTTTGGCTGAGGTAGAACCACATACTTGAGACCGAGTGTTCCTGTCGCCCGGAAAATGCCTCAGAGATCCTTTTAGTCAGAGCTTTGGTTGTCTCTTCTCCATGTTCATTTATTATCGATTGAATTAAATCGTACCTCCCTGCGACTTTAATTCGAGGATCCCCTATATCGTCTCTTTTGCGGATATAAGATTCCATGGAATCTTTGAGAAGAGCCGGATATTGATGACCTTCCCATTCTTTCTCTATTCGAGAAGACATCACATGCCACATCTCCCTGCGTAATTTTCCGGTTTCTTTTTTCTTTCTCTGAGGTGCATGGGACATTCCGGTGAGAAGCTGGACCACCGGACGTACAAACGACGTAACAGGCGGTTCGGATGGGTCCCGTATCTCCTCTCTTTCAGCCAACACGTATTCATCTTCCGTGATATCCCACAAGTCCAACGGATCTTCCGATAACCCGTCAAAATTCCCATGCTTATCGAAAAGATCCGCACAGATGAAAGCGTCACTGATATTAAAAGACGGTAAAACTCTATTGTGAAGCCAATCTGAATCCTGATCGCTCTTGAGGAGACGGGTGATGCTCCTGGCCGAAAGCTGGATGTCCGGGTTGCATTTTCTTTGCGATTCTAGAAAATCGTCGAGGGAGTCCTGGACGCTGGGAGCGAGTAGAGCCTTTATGAAGTCTGTTCGTGTTACCTCGAATCCCCAGAATTCCGTTGACATCTTTGAAAATAAAAGATACTCGTACAACTTTTTTTTTCGTGTTCCCAGGGAATCTTAGTTAGTAGAGTCATCTATCGCCTCTTTTGTTTTAAGAGTAAAAGGAAAGATGAGGTACCAACTTACACAGCGGACTAAACCAACGTAGACGTACCAATAGTACAGTTTCTGGGAAGTGTCACTCTCAGAGTGCCACCATGCTTCAGCGGGAGTTTTATTATAGGGAGGTTCTGGAGGTTCGGAATCCGGTTTAATTGTATCTTGATGTTGTTTAGTTAGCACTTCGGGTGTATTGTGACTTTTGTTAGCGTTAGATGATAGTGCCGCGGAGACTTGCGGACGTGTCGTATGGAGATCATGAGCCCTGAGAGGCCTGGGAGCCATGAAGTAGCCTCTCGGAGTTTTGCAACAGATTGGCAGCTTTCGATCGATTGTGTTTCTCGGCGTTATCAGCCTAGCTATTAGTCGGTGGCCTCGAAGTGACATTTTGATTTACTATCCAGATAAGCTTTTTTTCCTTTGGTGGGAATGTATCGATTGTAGTATTCTGAAATGCAAGTACCCATTGGGCGCATGTGTCGAGTGGTAGTCTTGAGTGCACCAGCCACTAATTATTCTGCGCCACAATTTGTAATCGTCTCCGGTGCCACAGTTTCGAAACCAATTAATTGTCACCCAATCGATTCCCACACCCACAAGTCCGCTCGGGCCTTTTTTGACAGATCGAAGAAAAGAAGAAGGAAAAAGCAGTGGTTTCGAAGCCCGAGGGAATCGAACGTCCCGTGCAGTAGACCAGACTCGAACGACAGCGAGCTGGCGGCGTCACTTTTTTTTTTGGAAGGGGGAAAGGCGTTTGTTTACTTTTTCGAAGAGTCTCGAAATCGACAGGCCTGCAAGTGCAAGCCCACCTCAACTAGCGTTTCATGCCCTGCTTTGGTTGCTTTGGAAGGCTTATTCCACGTTGGACAAATACATGTACATGTATGTATGGAGGTATGGGAATATGTGCGGGATGTCTGGGACATTGCGAATGCTGCTGCTGACTTGCCTATAATTCTTTTTTAGTGCCAGACGGTAGCGTACAAGTCCTGCAACGGTTTCCACTAGCTTGACAAAGGTCACCTCACTTATCAAGGCCCAGCCCAGGTCTCACTCAAACCGGGGTAATCAATAATAATAATAATAATAAAATGTTCACAGTACGTAGTAGTATGGTACGGGAAGTACGCTCTCTTGTGGACTTGTCGTTTCTTGCACTTCCGCGTTTCCTGTCCCTTCCTGCCCCCCTGTACCTTTAAACTTCCATTGGCCGGTGGCTTGGTACCCTTCTCCATATCTTAATTATTCATTATTTCTACTTCTTCCTTCCTCTTCTTCCTTATCCTTTTTCGACATCGAAAATTCATCCATCATCTTCATGGAACCACCCCTAAGTTGACATCCGTTTATCGACGCCCGATTTTTTTTTAGCAAAGCTCTTCTCATCTCGACAAGAACGAGGATAAAGAACATTCTTTGACAGCATAGCAAAAACACCAACTGTTTACTTCTCATCACCCAATCACGACTCTCTTGGTTTCTCGATCTCGTCCGCAGACCGTCTCGATCTGTCTTGTCGTCTGCCTGGGCATCCCGACAGTATTAGCACGTTCGAGAGTTTTTCTCTCTCTTTTTTTGCCTCCCCCCTTTGGAAGCGAGATTGTTTTATCGAAAAGGACATTCCAGTCATCTGATCGCGACTTTGTTCTGTCTGGAAGTCGCATCCGAGAACCCACCGGCCGCCAAAACATATATTTTAAAGAATCCCTTCAAATAATAATTGTTAGTTCGATTCGACTAATATTTCCTTGACTTGCAAACGACTCGAACGAACGAACGAACAGCCGGAGTAATAAATTCAAGGAAAGGGTGGGGTGTGTGCGAAGCGACCTTGGAGAAATTGCGTTCCTGGTGCCACCCTAACAAATCCGGACAGACCTGACAAACCTTTTTTTTTTTTTTTTAATTCTTTTTTTTTTTCCTATTTTATTTTATTCTTTTTTTTGCCTTGCCTTACTTTTTTGCCTGGCCTTGCCTGCCTTGGGAAGCGGATCTTTTGTGCATATTCCCTTGCGACTCCGATCATTCAATAATCATTTCTCCATCTCGACACACCCTCTAAAAGTTCGGACAGGAAATCAAACACGAAATCTTTATCCGATAACCTTCATCATCACCACAATCACAACCTCCAGCCACTGACCAACAAAAAAGGGGTCTACGATCTCGTGCTCTTCCTCCGGGACATTCTCAAACTTTGTGAAATCTTGAAAGAAACCGACTCTTGGCAACCATTAGTATCGCGTTTCGACCGGAAAGCAGCCTCTGGACGGGGCGGTTTCAGATTCTCTCTCGATCCTTTTTTTTTTTTTGTTATTTCCTTATGGCGTCCACAACGTCGGCTCCGCTGACTTCTGAGCAAGTCAACTACCTAGTATGGCGGTAAGTCTTTTCGCTGCTTTGTCTATATATGTATATATGTATATCATTTCTGTGTACCTCCTTTTCCCCGGCACTGTTTTTTGGGCTCTCCCGTATCTTTGATCCCGTCTCCCCCCCCATGTGGGACGCTTTGCATGCGGCGGTTGGGAGCGAGACGACGGATAGTCACGAAGAAGGGATCCAGCATGCAAACAACCATTCCCGAGGCTTTGACCTCAAAACCAGATCGTCAAACCCCGAATTCCCGCATCAAGACGGAGCCTCAATCGTTAATTTGGACCTTGCTTGGGGAACCCGATAAAACTGCACCGGGAAACCCGCAACTCCCCGATTTGCAGCTCTTTTGCAGCTTTTTGCAGCTTGTCCGAAAAACCCCAGTCTCAGAGAGACCAAGAAGTACTCTCTCTCACACTCACTTTTTCCCCCTTCTTTCTTTTCTTTGTGTGCTTTTACTGCGTGCTGCAAAAACTGGCGCCAATTTTTCGTATTTTAGCGGGACCCTTGCGTGCGTATTTGCTTATTTTTCTTGAAATTTGTTCTGTTTGCCCGCATGCATGAGCTTGTTATTATTTATTATTTTATTTTATTTGTTTGCCTGCCTGCTTGCTTGCTTTGCTTGGCCCTGTTTTTGGGAACGGCGGCGGGTTGGACATGCTCCGCTGTCTGGCCTTGAGGCGAAACCTTGTTCCCGTTTGCCCTGTCCTGTTACCCGACACAGAAGAAAAGAAAAAGGCACAACCACGCTAACGTCATGTGCTCAACAGCTATCTGCAGGAATCAGGTACGGATCCGATCCCATTACTTGCATGAACATTTAAAAAAAGATGGCCCATGTCCTGTATATATACATCGGACATTAATACGCTAGAAATATATCCGAAGGTATATACACCTGTGTTGATGATCTTATTTGCTAATATTGCTTTTTTTTTTTTTTTCTTTCTTGCTTTGAATAGGTTTTGAGAAATCGACCTTTTCCTTCCAGGATGATTGCAGAGCACAAGCTCTAGAAGAAAAATTCAAATCATGGATCAAGCCTGGCGCTTTGATTCACATAATACAAAAGGGTCTCCAGTACTTGGCCCTGGAGGCACAGATATACGAGGTATTTATTCCAAAAAGTCGTTCTAAAAGCTTATTACCATACACACTTGTTCTAATAATATCTTCAGACCGGTTCCATAGGCTCGGGCAAGGCCTTTTCTTTCTTCGGACCATCGATTGTTCACGAAGAACCGAAAACACTGCCGCCATCGGAAGTCCCCATGCAAGATGCCACCTGTGACGTAGAAATGTCCAACCCTCCAACATCCCACCAAGAAACAAACGGTGTTTCTGTCGAGTTGGAGGCACAGAAAGCAGAGCTACTACGTTCACCACCTCAAACAAACGGAACAGTCACCCCTGTAAAACGAAGCCACGATCTAGCCACAACAACTTCCATACCCGACCTCAACGGCGTACTCGGTCAACGAACTAAAAGAGCAAAGACCGTCGTCGCCGACGAGAACGCCATGGTTATCGATGGGATCAGCTTACCCGATACGACATCTGAAGAAGTACGAGCGACCATAGGTAGCAGTGTAGGAGTACAAGCCGATGAATTCATCCAGCTGGATCCCGAATCATCCGGAGTTTACCAACTATCGTCGACAGCCCAAGGCGCATCGGCAAGAAATTGCAAGTTTAGCCCGGGGGATAAAGACAAGCTCGTAGTATCTAGAGAAAACTGCCACATGTTTGATCTCAGCCCGAACGCGAAAACCAAAGAACAGGAGCTATTCGGACAATTTAACGTTGAAATGTCCACCATCGCGTGGAGCAATAATGGAGAATATCTGGCCACCGCCTCATGGGATGGGCTGATCAAAATATGGGAATCTGACGGACGACTGCGCCAGTCGCTCAAGATGCATGCTGCGCCGTTGCTAAGCTTAAAGTTCCATCCGACAAGGCATAACCTTCTCCTAAGTGTTGACGGACACACCAAAGTAATCGTATGGGATGCTACGACCGGAAAATTGAAGAAGATATGCGAATTATCGAGAGGCAGCACGGGCTCGGAGCCCGGGTCGCCGCATACGCCGCACGACGCCGACTGGATTGATGAAAATACAATTATCGTTGTTGGCGATAACGGTGCTGTTGAGAAGTTTGATTTGACGATGCCATCAAAGGGATCGTATTTGGAGAGTGTGATGAAATTTGAGGGGCACGATACACACAAACACGTTAACTCCGTGGTTTGGAGCGCTGGTCATGAAGTTTTCGCCACCGGCGGGGAGGAAGGCAAGATTTTGGTATGACGACTCCTAAAAACTCCAGCTATGCAGAATTGGTAACTAATCTGTAATTTTTCTTCTACAGCTATGGAAAGCAAATCAGCAAAAACCAGTAGCAGTCCTAGAAGGCCACCAGGACGAAATCTCTTCACTTCAACTCTATACCAGTGCCACATCGTCCGGATCCCTCCTCGGCTCCTCATCCGCCGACGGTACCGTTCGCATCTGGAATATCGAAAGCAGGATATGTCTCCACGTGCTCAATATGCAGTCTCCTGTTGACGTTTTATCGTTCACAGCTGATGGAAAATATCTGGCTGCTGGGGCGCAGAATTTACTGGTGATGGTATGGCTCACGGAGACGGGACAACTAGTGGGGATGTATGATGCGAAACAAGGAGAGGAGGGGTTATCTGCTGAGAATACGATGGAAGATCTGAGTTGGGATAAGGAGGGTGCGAGGCTGGCTGTTGCGGTCAAGAATCAGAAGGTATAGTTTTTTTCTTTGAGATTCAGCTGAACGTGTGGTGGTGGTTCTTGTGCTAACTCTGGGGTATATAGTGCGCGATAATAGACTGGAGAACGCTACTTAACGATGCGGCTACAAAGAAGGCACGGTAGGACCGGGTTGAGACTTGTGTAGATGAGTCGCATGTGATGGATGAAGGGGAATAGCTGCTGATGGATTCTTTGCCGGTCATACCTTTTTTTTTTTAACGGTGGATTATATTTTGTCGCATTTTTCGACTTGTTTAAACTTAAATCCAAGGGAGAGGGTTGAATTCCCTTGTATAGAAGAGAAGAAGAAACAGTGATAGTTCTCTCCTTCTTAAAACCTTCCCCCTCTTTTCATATTATGTTTCCTCTTTTTTTTTTTTATGAAAAATATTACTATACCGGAGGGTGCTATTTGGCGTTCTTGTTTTTTGTCGGTTTTTTTTTTTCCGAAGTTTTTCCAGACCATTGTTTTTTTGATGCTTGGTGCAGGTTTTTTTGGTATACTATATTACTTACAGATTACTACATTACGTATTACTATCAACTACTAACTTACAACCGATTCATTGATTACTGACTGACTGACATAACTGATTGGGTTTCAATAAATAAAATATATACATCATACATGTAAGATATGTTTTTTTTTTGTTTTTTTGTTTTTTTTCAACTTCTCATTTTGCTTTATTTTTGATTTTATGGTGTGGGGAAGGAGTTGGGATACACGTTTGTTAAATTAAACTATGTAACCAAATTACAGTTAAAGACTACTATATATATGGTATCAACTGAACTCCATTATGACTTTCGTGGTTCGATGAATTGCAATGTGTGTGAATGATTGATTACATGAGTGAGGTACATGAAGGCCAATTGGCCGAAACAATGCTCTATTCTAGTATGCAGCTACGTAGGTGAGCCACCTAGTAGTGTGCTTTGTTGCTATAGTGGTGGGCGCGCTTTGGTACAAAAACTCTTAAATCCCTCCTACTTGAGATTATAAAACTAGGCGTCGTTTCATGCCGCACTTGAATCTGATTGATATTTATATAATTTATAATTTGGTT
Source organism: Arthrobotrys entomopaga (assembly GCA_012184315.1). NCBI lineage: Eukaryota > Fungi > Ascomycota > Orbiliomycetes > Orbiliales > Orbiliaceae > Arthrobotrys > Arthrobotrys entomopaga. Next base: position 7,206 of record LDDX01000170.1, read on the forward strand.
GGGGTTTGATTGAGAAGTACTAATTGACTATAGTCTTGTATTACTAATTAACATATGTTATGATTACGCTCGGTAATAGTCTTGTGGTCAAGAAGCTCAGCGAAAGGCTCGGTAATACAATTTTTTTTTTTAAAAAAAAAAAAAAAAAATTAAAAAATTATTATTATTATAACTAGTGGTTAAAATTTGATCGAAAATATATTACTGCTGCGACGTCTGGGTACGAGACCATATTACTCCTATTTGAGTAATATATAACTCACTAACAATACTTATATGAGCTTCTTGACAACAGGACTAGGGTTAAACAGACTGCTACAATAGTATGAACTAATTTTTGGATCAATCTACATCTAATATATGTTCTAGTACTGGACTGGATTATAAGGTTTGTGATTTTTAGTCGGGTTTTAAGTGCTGCGCAGCGGCCTTCTAGTCCTATGATGCATGATGGGCCCAATCCTTCAACATATGAAAATTATTGGAACACCATTTCCTCCTTGAGAGTTCAAGTACTCAGAGGGGGTAAAGCATGCTGGGCATATTTTCTCTGGGTATATGACAAAAGCCACCTCATCAGTAGGACGGAGAACGCTGAAGATCAAGATAGCTGCCAGGCGAGCCTGCCAGTTTTCATCTGCTAGAAAGATAAGATCTTTAGTCGGAGCAGTAACAACTTCTGGCCAATTCTGGATCATGACCAAGGACCCTCCTTCTGCTTGTTTCCGTATATCCCTCCTTCCCGGCGGTTCGGTCTCTGAAGGACTAGTTGTGCATGTAGAATGATCCAAATTTAGCTTCCAGAGTAGTGGCAGTCCATGGCTATTGATACAGTTAATGTGTCTCTGGGTGTCGAGAGGCATCTTCGGGGGCCTAGAAAATTGTTCCAAGCCTTTCAAAATATCAACATCAGCAACCCACTCCCCACGGTCTAGAACAGAAACAACAGCTTCAACAAAATTAATCTCTGTATCATAAGCCCCGAAGTCCAACCTCTGCGTAGGTCGTACAGCGCCAGTCAATGATAGATGCAAAGACGTTCCCGTGAAGTAGTCAGCAACGTGACCATCAAACGCCAAGTGATTGATAACCTTCCAATTTTTGATATCGTCCTTCGGTTGCTTTAGAGTATGAGACGGTGAAACTAAGAGAGAGATCCCGGGCTGCCCCATGTTTCCCAAAATTCTAGTGATTTTTTGCTCTTTCCCATCCTTGCAGAGGTAAGGGTCGGTGATGAGAGGAGAGGCAACATATATTGAGTCTCCAGCGGATATCGCCATAACATCCTCGAAGCTAGTGTGCATGCTGGATGCTTTCAACATCGGATTTCCATCTCCGCCGCCGTAGCCCCCAGATTCATCGAAGCAGATGCAAGCAAAAGCCTCGGCACGGGTCAAAAGGTAAGGTTCGAACATGATCCTCTCGTCGACGGAGTAAAATTGTATCCCGCCTAGTCCCTCACGATACGCGACGAAGTCGCTAGTGAGAGTGTGGAGAGGTTTTTGAAAAATCCTAACGTCCAGGGTGGCAAAGGGCATGGATTTGTAAAGATTTACTATAGAAGCTAGAAAATTAAGATCAGTTATTAGCCGAGAACCGACTCTCAAATCTTGCCTAAGATTGGCTGCAAGCCGGTTGTGGAAGTCGTCTTCGTAGAAAGCTTTGGTGTTGAAAAGATTCGATAAATAGTCACACATATCTTCTATCCCATCCGCGATAGCCCCTAAGCCTATCTTTTGGTAAATTCTGGCTGCTGAAGTTGGAGTTTCATACACAAATAAGCCAATATCATCGATTCCAGTCTGGAGTCGGAATGATGCTCTCCCAGATTGCATCGATTGACATTCAAGTGCATCTCGAACTAATTGAGGCAAAGACTCAAGTTCAATACTCGAAACAGTCGACCCGCCCCTTCCGATTTTCTTGCTAGCTAGATGCAATTTTGGGCATGGGGCCCGCGAAGCAGACCGGCCGGAGACTACCCTTCCGAGGGAATCAGGCTTCATCTTTCCAAGTGAGATAATTTCCGACGGCGATTGAATACCCCCGACCTCACATTTACAGTCAAGATCAAAGATCCAACGGACATGGCGAGCCGTAGACTCTGTCTGACCATTATGTTCTCCTTTAGAGCTCGACCTCTGTATAGGCACGCCGGTCACGTATTCATAAAATTTAAATGGTGGCTTTCGGCAAATACAGCGACGTTCATAAATTATGATCCAGGCTGTACCTTCAGTGTTGAGTCTGGCCGCCAATCGACGAAGCACTTCGATACGTGCGTCTATGCTTGCACATACCCTGAGTAAATCCCCGACGCTCCCGAGTCCTAACATAGGAATATCCGAGTCCGGTATGAATTTTTCCGATGATCGGTTTCCAAGGTTTATCAACCTCAAACTATTCTGTCTTTCGGGACCCTCGCTCTCCAGAAATAGCTTACTGGCTTCCGCTAAAATTGATAACCAGTTAGGACAAGGGATTTCTCGTAAAACATCAGAGCTGGAAAAACAGTCATATAATTGTACAATATAACAGGTTATCAATTCAGCCGTCTTATTGTCAATCCTATCGACTCGGAACGAAGATGGAATCATTGGCTTGACGCATGTTCCAAGTACAACCTGCATAAACTCTTCCACGCTCAGCCGAGAGCTATCCCCGCTAGAGCGACTGGCCATGACTGGATCACCGTAATATCTTAATCTGGATAGCGGTAAAGACCATTTCAGCCCTTGACTTTCAGAAGTTTCCGGTCCACGTAGTCCAATTGTTAACACACCCAAGGGTTTGACCAGGGTGTCTTTTTGTGTAACCGTCGTATTTTTCGCATCCAAAATGAAAAGATCTGGATAAATATGCCAGGAAGAAAGCCCTAATAAAAGCTCACCACTTTGTAGGACGTGGGGCTTCCCAGAAACGAGATCCTCCATACCCTGCAAAGCTGTCTTCCAGGTGTTGATGACACTATCATACACGTTCCGCCGACTGTTGACTGGGATATTGAGATTGTCTAAAATAAGCTCAAGCTGTTTTTGCTGCTTCCTTTTAACGAGATCGGCAGTCCGTAACCAGGCTCTGGCGCTAGAATCCCATTCTGCTAATTGCGCTCTGGTCAGTTCTTGTTGTGCGGCAAAATATGCGCTAGTAGCAATATTGCCGGAATCTTGGAACTGCGAGATGATGAGCGATTTTTGAGACTCCACGAACTCCACCCATATTGAAGTTGCCTCCCCAGCGTCCCAGATGCGAGCTAGCATACAGGCCAATAGGTGAACTTTGATAGCACCAGGTCCAGAGGTTGCCGCAGCCCAAAGACTGGTATAGTCGCCACCAGCGTGTTGGGCGAAGAGTCCTGCGGTATTGGCGTCCGCGGCTTGGACAAGGGGCGACTGAGATATCTCGGAAGCTCTCTCTCCATATGCTCGTAGCAATTCTGGAGTATGGGGGAGCGATGGCTCAAAAAGAGCCGCAAGCTTTCGCGCGGTTGTATGCGTTCTCCCTGACTCGGCTTCAACTCGTCGGCGAGATGACAGTGCAGAGCCAACTCCCTCAAACTCCTTTGGTGCGGCTAGCTTGACAAGCGAGAAGTCGAAATTGAGGTTGAGGAGAGCGGCGGTATTTTCCACAGACCCCGTTATGGCAGAGACTGCGAGCCTACCAAAAGATGCCATATCGTTTTTCGATAGCTAAGGTATAGATTTGATACTAAAGATAGGGTAAAAGAGTATTAGCTAGGAAGGATACTAACTGCAACTTAAAAATTTCGAGCTCGATATGAAGTTAAAGTACTGGTGAAGTTAGTCAGCCTGCGAGGCTGGTCCTTTCGAAATATCTCTCGGACCCAACCCACAAAGAATATATCCAATCAGAGCCCCTTGCGAGCAAACACATGAAGGTGCATGCAGCGAGCTTGCCAGCACCGCCTGTTCATTCTTTCATTGCGCCCCTATTGCCCTCTGCGCCTTTTATCCTGGTCACTATTCACGAAACAGGATTTACAAGCATGATAGCCCGAGACATCGTCCTAGTTCACATCACGGAGAATATTTTTTTTTGTTCTAAATAAACCATCAGTTCCCATGGGATATGTGAATTAGAGTTCATGTATTCTAGGTTTGACCAGTGTGAAGTACTAATACACGATATTTCGTTAGTAGGTGGGTATCAAAGTCATGTATTGTATTTGCATGGTAGAGATGAATCTTCATCTACGAGGTGGATGATAGCCAACAGCGTGGCGTTTCCTACTATGTACACGTCGGCGCGTTATTATTGCTGCCGGGACCCTTCTGCTCAGCCTTCTAGGTTTGCATTGTAGGGGCAATCTTCAGATTCCCCTGGTCATCATATCTCGCCTCTGCATTAAATCGGTCAGCCTTCCATCCAGCCTTTTTTGCGTTGGCATTATAGGCGAAGCAAACTCACTGAAAAATGTATAACTCAAAGTAATCGTATCAATCCCCTTCATTTGCGGATCCTTCACAAAGTCAGGATCGATAAAGAAGAATACCGGCATGTCCACCGATTCTCCTTTCACAAGTTTTTGCTCTTCAAAACAGAAACATTGGATTTTGCTAAAATACGGTGCGACTTGTGCCGGTGTGACACTATACGTCGCAACCCCAACTATATCCTCATTACTCTTGTTCGTGGCGGTGTAAAACGCTAAAGCGGTTTCTCCAGGGAGAACCCGAACCTCTCGCTGCTGTGGCGTAAATTTCCATTGCAATGCATCTGATACGGTTCCATTGAATGTGATTCGAAGGCGACGATGAAGTTGCTCATCTACGGGAACTAGCTTATCCGGAGTGAAGCGCGTTTGATCGGTGATTGGGGTTCCTCCATAGCCTGTCCTCTGACAGATGGCGCGATAGAATGGCACTGCCGCATAAGAGAATCCAGTGACTCCAACGATTATTGATATCGAGTAATACTATCGAGGCGATTAGCGAAATTTCTTGATATAGAAACCTAAGAAGCGGACAGCAGCCCAGTACCAATATAGATGTATTTCTTTTCTTGTATACTTTGCTATAATCCGGGTATGGGCCAGCCTTCTGGAATCGAGGCTGAGTGGTTGTGAAGAACCGCGAGGTATGTCTCAATCCTTGCGGTATATTGCGGTACTGACATGCCGCCGACGGACGACGATATAAATTCCCAAGCCACTCTGCTAACACTCCGCTCCTCCCTACACTCGCCCTCGCCATGGGCGGAATTGCTCGTACCATGTCGCGGATTGACGTCGATTTATCGCATGATACAGGTCTGGTGTATTGTGTGGAATGTGTTGCGGGTGAGGTTGAAATTGCTGTCCACCGCGGTTCGGCCGAGAGTGGAAACACGACCTTGCATCGACCAACCAACCTCCAACCTCGTTTTAAAAAAATCCACCTTCGACGCGTTTGTTACGCCGAAAGACCAATCACATCTCCACGGACAAAATGGCACCGTCGCTAGGAATCTGCAAATTCTGCGAGAAGGAACAGGCAAAATACAAATGCCCGAATTGTTCCGCTCCTTAGTAAGGCGTTTATGCACCTAAACCCCCCTCCCTGTGTTGCGATGATGAAATGTTTCCCGCTAACGTTACTGGTTTCCTCACAGTTGTTCACTTGCTTGCTATAAACCTCACAAGACGAAACATGACGAAGAGAAGGAGGCACAGGGCCCATCAGCCGGTGAAGTTTCGTCTTCTACCGCTCCCGAGAAGTCCTCTGGTGACATTCCGGCAGATATCTCGATGGAAGCCCCTTCTTCTACGACCTCGGCACCTCAGCCCGCTCCCGAATCTAAAAAGACCGACTTTGAAGCTCTCGTCAATGCTGGCCCACTCGTCAACGCCATGCAGAACAATGCAAATCTGAAGAGTAGATTGCTGGAAATATATAACTGCACACAAAAGGCTGCCTTTGAAGCAGAGAACGCGAGGCTCGTTGCTCAGAATGCCCAGTTCAACCGCCGTGGCCGAGGAGGTCGCGGAGGTCGTCGAAACTTCCAACGACAACCTTTGGATTGGACTGTCGAGAGAGGTATGAACCGGGGCTTGCGCAAAATTCAAGCCATGCGAAAGGGAGGCAAGGACGAAAACGTTGACATTGAAGAGTGGAGTCGGGCTGTGCTTTCGATTCTCGAAGGAGAATCGTGATAGCCGGTGTGACAACGTGAAATGATGTTCGTCGACAAGTCGAACATTTGACACGTTGTTCGCAAACGCGTCTACGTTAGATTCACATCAACGGTAGCCATCAATAACGATGGTACCTCTCAATCGTTCTTTACCCCCAATCACCATTACAATATCACAATACGAGCAATTCAAACGCGCTCCACATCACATTGGCTTATATGCCAAGTATGAACGGATCCCATCGTTTCAGAATCGCGGACACATGACCCTTTCCGCAAGTCCAGCCCATCAAAACCGGCTGTCTCTCGATCTAGCATATTCTTCTTGCTATGACGTTTTTCCTTTCTTTTCTGGTTTATGTTGTTGATTTTAGCCCCCCCTAGTGAACCTGCAGTCAAATCAGCGTCTGGCAACGAGACTACCCCCTAGTGTGATGGTTTTATGTTTATTTATTCCCTTAATATCGGGCGTTCTGGATCTTATATTTCACTTCCTCATGCGTCTTGCCTCTTTATTTGAGGTTAATTTTTCTGCGTCGATAGATATTAGCAGCACAAGCTTCGTCTTCCGTCAATAATTGCTACCTTCTCTTCCTGCTTGGCTTCAGCTGTCTCCCTATCAGCGTTCATTGCCTTTATTTTTAGTTGAGCAAGTATGCACTGCGAAATTGACTTTTCTCTTATCATAAAATTGACTATCCATTCCCCCAAAGCTTTGTGCAAAATTTTCGCAAAAAGAAAAAAAACGCTTTGCGTATTGCAGAATAAGGAGAACCCAGCCATGATTCTTCACTGCATTTGAGAGAACTTAACAACTTGTGCTGGCGTTTTTGGCGTGTTCATCTGCAACTTGCCAAATCCTCAATGATTCTCTGCCTGGTCTCGAGGCTAAATGATTCTCATATTTTTTCGAATGCTCATTGGAAAGAGGTATCAAAAGGAGCAATGTACTTACGGCCTTTATTGCATTCTATCAAATCTGATGAAATGTTATAAATTAGCTTTCGTCCTCTTCAACATAGAGATGAAAGACTTGTGGGCATACCAGCCGTTTGGTTTATCACAATGATTGTTCCATGAACTAGTTGCCCCGTCAAGCAGACCGTTGAGGATAACAGTTGGCCTTAATGTGATGTTTCTTGGAATAATGAGCCCAAGCAACGGAGTTTCTGGGAGTTTCTACTTTGAGTTGATTCTTCGCCGAGCTTCTTGATTATAAGACTAAAGTTGATTGAGCTTCGTAAAGTATACTTTGGCTATTATTGTGATTGTCAAAATTTCTGAGCTCTAAGCTTCAATATTTATTTATAGCTGGCCGCTATCTAGGCGAGACACTTAATGATTATGTCTGAAGCGTCAATACAAGACTATGGATATGTATGAATTCATGCAAGTATCCAATATATTCTCAAATTGAACCATATATCCAGTTACTCAGCAAGAAAATATAAATATTTCGTAGTCGTATGATTTGATCCAACGAAACCTAGAGATCCCTAGGAGTATTAAAAGATAGAATGGCGGTATCGATTTAGCTGCAGCGGTCAATACTGTACCAATCACAACCAAGAGTAAAACTCTTTTTCGTAGCAATATATTCAATGTGGTCGATCTGAGCTCAAAGGAGAGGGGCCCACTGTAATCGATAGAATAGCAAGTAGTTTCCCTGCCCATGTCGACAGGGTCATGAAAAAAAGAAGGACCCACTTTCTAGATTCAACTTCGCCGACGTCCCTTTTGCGGAACCATGCTTCCAATTGGCAGTGTATTCTCCCTTTGATCGACTAGCGTAGTCTAGTCTCAAGAACTGGTCGGTTTTAGCTCCAACAGGTGTCAATTTTGCCAAAATACCTGTTCTTGAGTTTCTGCTCAGAAACCAAGTCATTTTGGAAGAGAGCAAGCATAGCCAACAACAAAGCCAAACGTAACACGAATGAATTTTAACCCACGCGGAGCCTAGTTCAGTGGCCAGTAGGTTGGAGGTTTGTAAACCAAAAACCCACTTCTTGAATATACTGGTATGTGTTTGTCATGACAATGTTGGGGAGATTTGGACAAAAATTGCCATTCAATTGGGGCAGACCACTGGCTGCATGAAGCCTGGTTAAGTAACAGCTAGCGTTGGCGCGCCAAAGACATGGCCGACGGGCGAGGAAGTTAGTATATGGTTTTGTTTTCGAAAGCGCCGCTTTGTCTCGTATCGGATAGATCGGGAGTCCCTCTTCTTAGAGAAAACTCTAACAGCGCTGATATCATGTTGCTTGACCCAGCTGCTAGATTGAAACCTTGAGAAAAAAATGGTGGTGTGTTCACGCAATACCTCTTGCATTTTGCATCGATCGAATGCGAAAGACAGATACCGGCATTCTGCTTATGCTTATCGATACGAGAAAACAAGACGGAGGGTGGGCAATGGGCTGTTCGTCTCACGCCACGAAATCTGTGCTGGCTGCACGCGAGCTTTCCAATGACTCTAGATTTTCGTCATGAGGTGCATGCATGGAAGCTTCGATACTTGCTCGAAGGAGGTGTGCATCGAAGGCAAGAGAGCGGGTTCATAAGCTTAGAAGGAATGTCTGGTCCCTAAGAAAGCAAAACGTGCAAAATTCCGTGCCTCAGGTTGGTCTCTGAATGGGCACAAAGATTTATCGTGTTTTCTAGGCACGAAAGAGAGAGAAAAGAAGCTAGGTTCGAATTCGAGAAGACCCGACTGGCCTTGCTGAACCGAGGGAGCGGAACCCAATACTCTCGACGAGAAAAGAGCAAATCAGCACCCGGGGACTTGACCCTTGGCTGCTACTTTTGTGCATGATGCAGATAGAGCAGCAGTCCCATGGCGGCGAGGGGTAGCAGCACCCTAGTTAGTTCGGTTTGTTTTTTTCTTTCGTTGACCGTTAGATTGAAAGAAATTTTTAATGAAAACGAACAAGACGCTAGAGTTCTAGTCGATGTCGGGCGTCGGTGTTAGGCGGAGCTGGTCGCCTCGCCTCTCCTCCGAAACGGCCGTTGGAAGATGATTCGCGGCCATATTATGGAGGCCATGATGCTCCGATACTTTGGAGGAAAAAAGAAGACTAGTTTGAGTCGATGTAGCTAGTCTGGTGGTTTTGTTTGGTCCCCGCGGGACCTTGCCAGGAAAGTCGATTGAGGTTGTCTTCCTCGACGACGAAGACGACGACAACAGCAGCTGATTTTTATATCAACGTTTACCCCCCTCCACCACCAACCTCTACCATCTCTTCCTCTCGTCCTCACAAGAACCTCTCTACTCGTACCTTACTCGCTCTTTCATCTTATTCACACCATGGCGAACCTCAATCCCTCTGATTAATTGGCTTCATCTGCTCTTCCCTCTCTCTCGTTGTGGGATCCGTGCTGAGCTAATAATAAATTCGTTCTCCTATACCCAACAGAGCAAAAAAAGCTTAGACTTTTTTCTCTCGCACCACCCTCGAGCTCCCTTCTTCCCTTCCTCTGCCCCAAGAAAACCCACTCCCAAATCCGGCGGGACGGCTAGACATTCTCAAGCTTTGCCAGAAAACCTTTTCGTCCTCGGGCTTCCTCTTCTCCTTCTTCTTCTCCTTCCCATTCCCCGTTGTTTCTCTTTTCCAACAAACATATCGTTCCGAAATCTTTCTCGAACAGCCCACCCGGGTTCATTCCTTTTCGACCGGAACGGGTGCTTGTTCAGACGACACTTTTTCAGGGTTCACCTCAGCTCCAGCTAGACCGCCCGCCCATCCCTTACAGCTTAATCAAGCTCAACCGGAACTGCAAGGCAAGGAAAAAGCAATCGCCGCACCTAAAACCCTCCAGAAACTGTCGGGAGCTTGGCTTTTTTTCTCTCAATTCGAGTTCAAAAACCATCAGCTTTCTCGGATCTTCGAGTTTGTTCCGCTAGTTTCCCCGGATTCTTATTTCGCGAGCTTGAAGGAAAGCAGAAAAAAAAAATCCACAAACCCGAACGACGAACGATATCAGCAGACATGGCGCAAGCTTCGACAACATCCTACTCGCAATCGAGCTCGAGTGCGCACCGGCCGATGGAATCTCGTGTTGGAAGGACAAAACAACGTAATTCTCATTTTCCCCTGAAACTAGCAATAAAATGACCTAATATCCAATCCATCATGTATGTGCGAAGAACTGTATGCAATCAAGATTTCTTTTCCTTTGAGCAGCGTTTCGTTTCAGCTATTTCGTCTGCTTTTTTTTTTTTTGTCAGCTTTTGCCTTCCCTGCTTCAGTTTCGCGAGTTTTGTATCAACCGCTCACACAAGCGATTTTTTCCTCCCTCGTTTGCGATTTTTAGCCTATGGGAAAGAAGAAACGATAGCTAACAACGTTTTCAATTATTTAGGCTACGGCAACGACGGCTCGCGCCTCGTAGCGGGCATTGTACCACTCTCCGCTGACAAGACCAAAGTCCTAATCGTCGAATCCACAAGGAAACCGAACAACTGGGTTCTTCCAAAGGGCGGTTGGGAAACCGACGAAGATACAGCTGAGGCTGCAGCTCAACGGGAAGCATGGGAAGAGGCCGGAATCACCGGCAAGGTCACAAAATCGTTAGGCCATATTCGAGATAACAGATCGAGTGTCAAGGCGATGTACATCTTCTTTGAGATGGTTGTCACCGAAGAGCTTACAGAGTGGCCTGAAATGAAGAAGAGGAAGCGGAAGTGGGTAACATATAAAGAGGCAGCTGAAAAGTTTGGCAGCAGATCCGAGATGCTGGAAGCATTGGACCAGTCGAGTATAAAGAAGTAGAGTCACCACGGAGACAGGATAGCGACGGAACACAAAAAATAGACGCAATGTTGCCTAGGCTCAGTCTTTTAGGTGCTCTCTCTGAAAGATTTGGTAGCTAAACGCTATGAGGCGTCAGCCACCCGTTCCTTATCGTCTCCTCCTCTTCCCCATTTTCTTTTCAATTTTTTCTGCTTTCTGCGACTTTAGTTTAATCTCCAAAAACAAAGTTCTGCTTTTTTCTCTCTCTCTCTCTCTCTCTCTCTTCGTTTTATTGAATAAAAAATAAGCACGGGGGAACAAACGGTTCTACAGGCGTTCTTGCTCTTTCCAAAAGATCTCCCACCTACTCTTTTGCTTTCTCCTAGTTTCGATATCTTTTATAACATGCGAAAAAAGGAGTTTGATGTATTCTGGCTGTGTGCTCGTTTTTGTGCAAATGGTGCTTGGCCCATCTCTTCCTCTTCTTCTCTGTATCTCATAATTGATACACTTTCTTTTTCAACCTCACATTTCTTTTAATATTTTCTTCTTCATCTTCATCTGATAGAATAGAATCGACTGCAAAGAAAGAAAGAATAAAGAATCCATACAGGACCAAGGCTATACATCTCTTTCATAATTTGGTGTCCCACGCGGAAGCAAAAAGACGAAAGGAGAAAGGAGTCAGATGTCCGATTATAACAATATCCTCAATAATTTTTTTTTTTTAAAAAAAAATCTCCCCTCAGCGTCTTGGTGATAAATCGTAATGGTCAACGTCGGATTCAATACATTAGAACTCGCCAATTGATCAATTGAGTTTTCGAGACGACAACTGGCATATGCATCTGTTAGCTGCCTAAGCATATTTCAAGGCAATGAGCCAGTCCTGCATGCACGACATCCCCAGCTTACTTAAGTAAGTATATATAAACGGCATGTATTAGTAATGCACACGACTAATCCCACGCTTGCGCTTGTGAACTTTGGACATAAAATCAGACTTCTAGAAAAGGCACCCATTAAACCATGCATCTTTTGTATCAACCTAACCTCAATAAATATATCCACGCTCTCCTACATAGTACTTGACCATAGAAACGGCTCCCCCATGCAGCTATACCTTTTGAATCTGCTGTTTCAAGGACCAACCTTGCTCCAACTCTCCGCCTAACCAACAGCGCGCGCTGATCAGATTACCGATCTTTTTTTTACAATTTAAAAAAAGAATGAATAATCAAGCCGAAAGTTTAAAACAAAAAAAAAAAAAAAAAAAAAGGTGTGTGGGGGTAAATTAAAATAAACCGAAATAAATTAACCCCGCCCCATGTGAGAATTGAATATAACCGTAAATTATAAATCGTGTATATAGATCTCCTATTGCCCCGCAGCTGTTCTCTCTTTCTTTAATTCTTACCTAACACCTTTCTCCCTATTCTCCAATAAGATACCGATCTGTTTCGACAGAAAGAAAAAAGAATATATTCATCTGGTATGCATACAACTAACTCCTCGTTACCTTAATATACCCTGTTCTCAATTATTATATTTATTCTATCCAATTATATATCAACCCTACGCACGTGCATTCCCATTATCTCACCCACTACCAAACTGCTTTTACGTATACGTACACCGCGAGCAGTAGTTCTTAGTTATGTTAACAAAAATAAAAATAAAAAAAGGAATATCAGTAGTAGTAATAAGCAGAAATGCAGTCCCACTCGCACTCCCACGACGGTGGCCCCACGCACTCCCACGGGTTCAACGCTCAAGAACATGGCCACTCCCACGAAATCCTCGACGGTCCAGGTTCATACCTAGCGCGCGAACTGCCAATTGTGGAAGGGAGGAATTTTAAGGAACGGGCGTTCACGGTTGGGATTGGTGGGTACGTCTAATCAATCCCTTGCTAGCACTTTTTTTGTCGGTCGAATTTGGGTAAACGTCCTGTCGATAATTGTCTGGGCGAGAATTGGCATTGTGGGGGTTTTTCCCGATTCCATGTTAGCCCTCGAACTAGCGACAAACGTCACGAGAAAAACGGTGACGGAGAATATACATGTTCGATTTGAAAGCTCCGGTTTAAGAAAAACGGTCAATTGGAGAGAGTTTTAATGCTGATGATGGTGTTCAAAATGTGAACAGTCCCGTCGGGTCTGGAAAGACCGCGTTAATGTTAGCTCTCTGCCTCGCCCTCCGCGATAAATACAACATTGCAGCCGTCACAAACGACATTTTCACACGGTACGCATATCGCATAATCCCGTATAACACAAGAGAATATAATAACGATATAGATATTAACACCATGTGATTTTAAATATGTGCAGAGAAGATCAAGAATTCCTCGTCCGCAACAACGCTTTATCGCCAGACCGTATCCGCGCCATCGAAACAGGAGGATGTCCGCACGCCGCAGTACGAGAGGATATCTCTCAGAATCTAGCCGCGTTGGAGGATTTACACAAGGAGTTTAACACGCAAATCTTACTCATCGAGTCCGGTGGCGATAATCTAGCGGCGAATTACAGTCGAGAATTGGCGGATTTTATAATTTACGTTGTGAGTATCAACCATTTCAACTACTCCTTTCATTTGTCTGCTCTGTTTAGACTGGTAGAAGCATTTCCTATTAAATTAAAGTAGATGCTGACTTTGAAACAAAATAGATTGATGTCTCCGGAGGCGATAAAATCCCACGAAAGGGTGGTCCGGGGATAACCCAATCTGACCTCCTGGTAATAAACAAGACGGATCTAGCACCTTATATCGGTGCATCTCTCGAGGTATCCCCCTCCCTAAAAATATAGCACAAATTTTTCAGACTCCTACGAGATGGATACAAATCTGTTTAGAAACGAGCATACTGTTTTTACAAACATAAATACTAACGATAATGATGGAACTTTGGTATAGGTAATGGACCGAGACGCCAAAAAGATAAGAGAAGGTGGTCCCACGATTTTCGCACAGGTCAAGCACGGCGTTGGCGTTCCCGATATTGTATCGTTGATATTGAGCACTTGGAGGAGCAGCGGGGCTAGTACTCCGTAACTGATTTGAATTTTGTGACATAAAGCTGGTTGTTTTCGGGAGATGTGGATGAACGGATGATGTATATAGATGTTTGGGAATAAATAGACTTTTGCATATCCTACAGGTATTATATGAGCGATCTAAGAGAAAAGTGACGGAAATTCCACGGGTGGCGTATTGATACCTTTAATAAATCGAATAACAGTATTATTTTCTATCCTATAGATTCTATTAACCAAATTTTGGGGCTTTAGAAGAACCCCCCGCGCGATGCATCACATGCAATTGTAGCTGGGGTTAACGGTTAAATATTTAGGGGAAACAGATGAAAATTAGAATCTCATATATTCTTCGTATCGTATTGGAAAGTATCCTACTAAGAGTCAAGGTGATACCGATACATCGATCACATCAGACATATCCTCGTAAAAAGAGTAAAAATCAGGAGGGAAGCCGAACTGGTATATAACGGTATCATAAACCCATATCATAAATAACATACATAATATATATCCCCCCCACCCTGGCATACAAATGAAAGATATGAAAAGGTCCAAATAAGATACAGATATGGTATGGTGATTTAGTAACCAACAAGCCGCATACCAAATCTATAGATCTAAAGCATTCCGTGATCCGCATTTAACTTCACCTACAAGCATTCCTCACAATCTGATACCCAGAAATTAATCTCGGGTATCTCTAATCCGTAGCTGGCTAGCTTGCCATACCCTTTGAATGTATTATGCATGATAATCGATAAGAATCCTTTTTTTGTTTCTATTGCCGGCATAATCCCAGTACCGTCCCGCTATCGTCCGCTTACATGATTACGCAAGTGTGCATATATACCGGTAGTTGAGAAAAAAATTCCCCGATCTTAACTAAGCTCCGTACATGCACATTAACCGTAAATTAAATTCCAACCTAGTCAGCTTATATATATATATATATATATATATAACCTGTAGCGTCAACACTTTGAATAGCGATACGGCCGGGTATAACGCCAGAACTAGTTGAATAACTCAATCGTGTGCAATTAGGTATAAACACTTACTGCTATGCAATATTACATGAACAAAACCCAGCTGCCAGTACTCAAAGAAACACCTCTCTATATAAATCTATAGATCTACACAATAGTCAACATTACCATTCATCACTCCCACATAATCACACAGAAGCATAGACAGGTAGTAAATATATATAGCACGCACCCCCAAGTACCTTCAAATCATAAAAATACTCTATATATATATATATATATATAACAATCCAAAGATATCATACGCGTACATTACCGCACCGTTCCAAATTTCTACATCACATCACATCTACATCGTCATGCATATGCACTGTACATCACCGTCACGCCGCCGCTGCCCCTGCATCCGAATATGTAACCCCTCCCCTCCCGTCATCTCACACATCACATGCACACCAACCGAACCGAACCGAACTTGATCAAAATCTTTTCATCTTTCATCTTTCACACACTGACAGTCAAATGAATATGGTATGGTATGGTATGTATACTCAATACTCAATAATCAGGATCAATAATAGATAAAAAATAGTAAAGTAAGTAAGTAATACTTTCAATTCGAATATTCAAAACCAAAAAGTAAAATCAAAAGTAGAAAAAATAAAAAATAAAACCCCATCCATATATAAAAAAAGTAGAAATAGTAAAACGAGGAACTTCAATACAAAATCCAGCCAGCCGTTTTTACCAAAACAAAAAAACACAAAAAAACACAAAATATAAAGGATAAAAAAAAACACAAAACACAAAAATAAATGGCTAAAGATTTTTGTTTGGAATATTTAAAACCGTTTTGTAAAGAAAAACTTGAAAGGAGGGAGGAGGGGGGGGATCTATACACATATACCTTTCAAAGAGAAAAAAAGAAAGAAAACCAAAAAACAACATCCTCTTGTTTTGTTTTTTTCGCAAGGTCCAACTCTCAAACTGCAAAAGTAAAGAGAAGTAAAAAAAAAAGAAAAAAAAAAAAAAAGAGGAAAGTATTAGATTATCCGTTTCCCGTTCCGCAGATATCCGGGTACTCGAGGGGTGGAAATAGTAAGTAAAAAGTATATGCTAAACAGAAACCAAAAAAAAAAAAACTTCAAAACCCAAAAATTGATATAAAACAGTTAAAATAAAGCCAATGCATATGCTAGATAGATAAAAAAAAAAATCAGCCGGGAATGAACTTGTAAAAATAGTAGCGTGCGAGTGTCAAACGAATAAAAAATGTTGACGATATGTTGGATTCGCCGGATATTGATAACGAAAAAAAAAGTATGTAGTGGTGTATAATATATCGGGAGCGGTGGGTGGCGACAGATCGGCGGAGATGTATGCGGAGAGGAGAATCGAAAAAATGGAAAATAAAGAGGAAAAAAAGAAAAATATAAACGGGTGAATGCGTGTACTCGTTATCAGAAGCGTCATCTACAGCGGCTATATAAAGAGAAGAAAAACCTTCAAGAGCAAGTGAAGAAAAATGAGAAAGAGTAAAAAAAAGGCCTCGCGTTCATCAAAATAAAACAAAAGGTACATAGAACGGGTATTTCGCAGGCAGAAGGGGTATATCGTTTCGCATCAGACTTGCAGCAGAGCATCGTCAAAAGCAAAATCAAGCAAAAAAGACAAACACTAGCCTCGAACCAAAGCCGAGACCGATCGGAGGGACACAAACAGGAAAGCGATCTTTGTGTGTATTGAAAAAAAACATCACGAAGTCTGCTTCTGCCGTTTGCTGGCATTACCAGTCCTTGGACTCGCCTTCACCTTGGGTGCTGCTGGGGGAGCAGGTTCGCCATCATCCGCGGCTTCGGTCTTAACGCCTGCCGTGCTGGCTCTTCTGCGCTTGCCCGTCACATTGGGACTAGTATTTGGATTCTGAGGAGTGGCTCCGTTCGCTCCGTTCGCTCCGTGGTGCTGCTGCGAGTGCTGCGCAACCATACCCGGTGCTTGAAGATGTGCCTGCGCCGGAGATGGCGTCGCTCCGGGGATACCGTTCTGGGAGAGATGAGGTGAGTTGGGCATTGCCGGAGACCCCTGCATGCCCGGTGGTACTGCATTTTGCATATGCGGTGTTCCCATTCCCATCAATTGCTGTTGCTGTTGCGCTTGCTGTTGGTTTAGCACCATCTGAGCCTGAGCGTGCTGCTGCTGCTGCTGTTGAGCTTGAGCCTGCATCATGTTTTGCTGATGTGCCAATTGTTGGCTTTGATACTGCTGAACATAAGCCTGCAAGACCTGCTTGGGATCGAGAGTGGGGTTTTGCTGCGAGAAACCAAATAAATCTCGCATACTCGATAATGTTTCGGCCAACTATACGGAGTTTAGTATATATAAAAAAAAAGTTCTTAAAGTTATGGTAGTTGAGAAAAGAAAAATACCTCTAATAGCTTCACAACCTGGTCAGGAACGCCCCATACACCGATCGGACTTTCAGGTATCGATATTTGGGGCGGTGGCGGCGGTTGCTGCAGTTGTCTCTTCCCTACAGCCTTAGAATTAATTCTCGGTGAAGCCTTCTGGTCCGGTGAGCTGGTCAGAGATCGTATCGCGTTGGTGAATATCCGTCGTGGGACGTATTCGGTATGCTCTGTAGTATCAAACTCTAGTACATCAATTTGTGACGCCATATTCAACGCGGCACGTAATGTTCCAGTGGCGACAACCTGCGTTCCGTTCTCGAACCAATATATAAAACTCGTCCGCGGGCTCTCGACGTGCGATGTGCCGTTGATATCTCGTTCCCGAGCGTTCTCCATCACTAATTGGATATTCTTGATACCGTGATCATACAGCGAGTAGTAATATCGCGCCAGCACTGGTGTTGTGATTTCGAATCGTTTTGTCTCTCTCGTATTCGACTGCCACAGATTATGTCGCATAACACCGGTGTGAGAGTAAAAGTCGTTCACAAACTTTCGCCAGTGATTCAGATCCCGTTTGTTGCCTTCAAACGAACTTAGATGGTCGCAGAACTGTAATAATCTGAGTACGGCGGTGCCAAGTTTCCTACAAAAATGTTAGCTGCTGATAAGTATAAATATAAATTATCGAGACAAAACGTACTGTTGAGGTCGCATTAGAGCTTGTTGTTGGACAGCGGCGGCGGCTAGAGCCATCTGTTGTTGTTGATGTTGTTGCTGAGGATTGGGTGGCGGTTGGGCCTGAGGTGCGGATTGATTAGGTTGAGGTGTTTGAGAAGGCGTAGGTTGTTGTTGGCCCTGCTGGTTCTGGGATTGTTGCATCTGCTGAGAAAGTGCGGGGCCGTTGGAGGCCTGTTGTTGCTGGGCGTGAGCGTGTGCATGAGCGGCTTGTTGTTGTGCCGCTTGCTGTGCCGCAGCCTGCTGTTGAATGTTTTGTATCGCGGCAGCCTGCTGCTGAGGGGTAGGTTGCTGTGAGTTCGGCTGCGACTGCGACTGCTGTTGCTGTTGTGCTGCTTGTTGTGCTGCTTGGGCTTGTGCTTGCTGGGCGGCTTGTGCTTGAGCGGCTTGAGCTTGCGCTGCCTGAGCTGCGTGTGCCTGGGCCTGCTGTAGCTGAGCAGCTTGCATATGAGCGGCCTGTTGTAGTTGCTGCTGCTGCTGTAATTGCTGCTGTTGCTGTAGATGTTGCTGCTGCTGCAGGTTCAGGGCGGAATGCTGTTGAGCAGCGGCTTGCTGGGCAATCATCGCCTGTTGCTGCGACATTATCCTTTGGTGCTGCAATTGCTGATAGATCGCGGGAATTGACGTTAGCTGAATATTCGACAATACATCATATGTTGAAGAAAGAAGATCGGATCCCCTTACCTGTTGTAAATGTTGAGGAATGTTACCGCCTGCGACGTGAGAACCAGGAAAGCCGCCAGGACCCATACCGGGATGCCCTCCTATCAACAAGAACGACATGAAATGGTTAGATACAAAGAGCCCACAAGACAACACACACACTGCCGATCCCGAACATCAAGAAGGGAACGACAGCGAGGAATGGCAAACTTGGAAGTGAACCTACCTAAGGCGGCTCTTTGTCGATACTGTTGTAATAACCCTGGATGCATTCCATTAATATTTCCCATCACTGTATTTTTCATTCGCGATTGAGGAAGAGAGTCACAGGCATGCCGTTAGCGGGTCACCTTTGTAAATTTTTTTTTATCGTTTGGTTTGTTTTTCTTCACAACCAATTCGCGCATCCGAGAGAAGTTTAAGAGTGAATTGTTTGTTCGTTCGTCTTTCCTTCATATCTCATCTTCTTGATCGGTTGTTGTCGAGCGCGAGGTATTTTTTTCTTTCTTTCTTTCTTTTGGAATTGTATATAAAAAAAAAACTTACAAGACCTTTCGCAACGACAGGGGGGAGTGGGGAGGACGGACGGATGAATAGTGGAGATAAAGAGAAGATGAGATGTACTTACTTTGGGGGATTTGGCCTTGTTGTAAAAACTGAGGGGGCATGCCGGGAGCGAGACCCTGGTGGGGACCCAAATGTTGCATGGCGACGGCATTCGGCTGACCTGGAGGGCCACCGTGCATCTGAGGTTGAACTCCGTGTTGTGGTACGCCATTTAACTGCGCCGGATGAGGGTATGCCTGTGCCATCATCATGAGAAAGGACGGATAATCGATATGAATAGGAAACGCAGGGTACGTTGCCTATTCACGACCGATTGATCGAGCGAGAATGCGAATTAAAGATGAGGTGGAGGAGGAGGGAGGGAGAGAAAGGTGGCGGTTGTTTGTGTTTGCCGTCCGTGAGAGAAAACTGATTGCAATAGATGTCGATGAAGATAAGTTCCGGAGGGATGAGACACTCAGGACAGAACTATCGGAGAAACAGAGTCGGATGCTGGTATGAATATATACGTATTGAGGCGATTATATCGGCTTCAGATGGTGCGAATCTTCTGGTATTACCCTGATGGCGGTTAGAGCGGGATCGAGATGGTAGGATGATGTCGGAGGCAACGTGTGAGGAAATTTTTTAAGAGGAGGTTGGTTTATCGGTCCGGCTGATCGGATGAGAAATATACGCGCTTGTAGGAGATCTGATATAGATATGATATGGAGTATGCCGGAGAAAATAACAGCGGTGGTGATGAATATACCGACGGTTCGGGAGACCCTGCAAATAAAATAAGAAAAGTGGTTAGATTTGATAATCCGTTGTTTGTGATGATTTAATAATCAAGTACGGGTAGCGTGGATGAGCGAGTGGGTATGGTATGCCACGAGCGACGAAAGAAAGAAAGAAAGCATGGTAAAAAAAAAAAAACACAGACAAGAATCAAACCACACCAGGTGCGAGTATCATCGAACCAAAAATAAGATCATATAGTAAGAGTATTGATGACTGCAGACGGCAGCGGTGAAGTCCGTCGGTCTTCAAACGGGATACAAACAGGAAAGGATATGAACTGGCAGGGGGATAAGGATCCGTCTGCCGGGTCCGTCGTCGCAAAAAAGAGAGGACAGAGATTGATACCCAAACACAGACAGACAGGCAAGACGGGCAGAGAGAGATGGACAGACCACCCAAACGATGATACCAAACGACCGAGACGGAGAGTATATGAATGAATGAATAGAACGACCAAACTCGAATGTTCTTCTTCTTCTTCTGCTTCGCCGTCGGTGTCGTGGCCGTCGCAAGTGCCAGGCCGGACAGAGACCAGGTCAGGCCAAGGATGAGTGTTTGTATGGTGGGTGGTGATGGTGGCGGTGGTCGAAAATAGACGACGAAGCGGAGGGAAACCCGTGGGCGGCGATGCAATCACCAAACGACCGACCGAACCCAAAAGACCGCCGCCGAGACGAAGTGACGAATGAATGGATGATTATGATGATAATACGATATGATATGATGAACGGGGGAATGAATGGAGGGAAGGGGAGAGGAAACCGGCAAACAAGCGACCGGGACGGGATCAAAAAAACACCTACCAAAACCCAGCAAGCAAGCACGAAGGGACCATAAAATAAAAACCCAAAAACGGTATATCTAAATAATAATAATAATATATATATTTTAAAAATGGGGGAAATAATAACGAAGGAGAAGAAGGAAGGGAAGAGGAAAGGAGGGAATGATGGGTTGTTAGAGGAATAATTAGTGTGAGTGGTGGGAGTGGTGGTGGTGGTGGTGGTGGTGGTGGTGTGGTGGGTGGGTTGGTTGAGAAGGATGGATGAATGAATGGCAGGCAGGCAGGCAGGCAGGCAGGTAGGAGGAGGGAGGCCGGCGGGAATGCGAGGAATGAGTGAATGGCTGTGTGTGTTGCCGGTGGTGTTGTTGTTCTCCCACCCTCACGCTCTCACGCTCTCTCACGCTCTCACCCGCTCTCACACTATCGATCTTGATTTCTCACTCCCCGTCTATTCTCCGACCCTCGAAGAAAGAGAAAAAAAAAAAAGGGTACGCAAAATAAAAATAGAATACGGTGACGGTGAAGGGGAAGGGAATGAAAAAAAAAGTCGTTGTGAGAGAATTGGAGAGTGTATGTATACGTGTGTGTGTGTGCGTGTGTGAGGGAAGAGGGAAAGAATAAAGCGACGTTCGGTGGCGGAGGGATACGGTCCAGTCCAGTTCAGTCCAGTTCAATTCAGTCCTGTCCATTCGAACTGGGCTGGGTTGGCTCTGGCTGAACCGAACTGGTCTCGTACCAAACCGAACCGAACTCAAAGGGGAGCGACCACCGGGCTGGGCTGCTTCGACGACGATGACGAACAATTCATGCAAATTGAAAAAAAAAAAAAAAAAAAAGAGCAAACCAAAATAAAATAAAAAAGTAATAAGAGATGAGAAAAAAAAAAACACTAACCTCTCAGAATATATCCCTATTTCTAAAAAAAAATTCTTCCAAACGAGTGAATTCAATAGAATAAAGGAAAGTGGTGGTGATGGCGGTGGTAAGATATCGTCCGTCGTCTGCTTTCTTCTCGTCGTTCGTTCGTCTGTTTGTTCGTTCGTTCGCTCGTTCGGTTCGTTTACGTAGAATGATGATGATGCCTGCCAACAACAACGACAACCATGCGCATTCTGTCCGTCCGTCCGTCTATTTATTCCCACCCCTCTACAACTACCAAACCCAAGTATAACCTTGACGTTGGAATCCGATTCGAACCTCCAATCGACTGAATGATTGATTATTGATTTCTCCCCCGTATTTTCTATTTTCAAGAGACGGGAAAAAACAAAAAGGAGAGAGATAGGTGGATTTATAAAATTTAAAACCCGTTCTCACTCCGTAAATCAAGTAATGATGGAGACTATTCGTCGTCGTCGCTCGGAGATCTGTTTCCCCTGTCTTGGTTATCGGAGTTTAGTCGTTGCTCTTCTTGTCTGTTGTGCGTGCCTGCGTGTCTTGAATAAAACGCCAGCTTGGTCGTTTCGATAGCGATCAGGGAAGGGGGGCCTGGTTCGTTGGCTGGTTCGTCCCTGTTCCTTCTGGTTATAAAAGTTGTCTCTCGTCTGTGGCCGGACGGAGTCGAATCGATAGTCTGGTCTCTTCCCTGAGGGCTTGGTTGTCCTGTTGTAACAAAACAAAAAAATAAAAATAAAAATGAAGAAAATTTCTTGTTTTTGTTACGTGAACTTTTTTTTTTTTTGCCTGTTAGATTGATGCAGCGGCGGCGTGGGTGTGGGTGGTGGATGTCGATTGGTTCGAATTTGCGAAATGGCCAGGGCCCTCCGTTTATCAAAAAATTATATATGGCATATATAAAATAATTTCCCAATTTCCTGATAAAATATAATTGAAAACAAATGATATTTTTTGTTCAGGTTTAAATTGACTGTAAAATACGGCCCAGGGTTAATTAATTAACGCGATTCCTTTTAATTAAAAAGAATAAATAATAATAACAATAATAATAAATGTAAAAAGATAAAGAGGGTAAAAAACGTGGTTGTGGTTATGTAAAACCGTCAACGGCCGGACCAAACTATTCTGATCGATAGACGAAACTTGCTTGATATATCGATATCTGATATCTCAAAGACAAGAAATATAAAAAAGATAAGAATAAAGTTTATTCTTCTTGTTTAATCGAGAGGGTAACTATCAAGAGAAATTGACTCTGACGAACGGGGCAAATGTTTTTACGAAAGAGAAACCAGGATACCAGAAAATAAAATAAAATTATAATCAAAAAAAAAGACACAAAAACCGTTTGGCGGCCGTCAACCTTGTCGCTATGACCTGCGAAATGCAATCTAACCGACTGGTGCGAACCAAATCCAATAAAAAGCTTTGAAAAGAAAGATACGTACCACCGAGTTTGCTTTAGTGCCCTAGTATCCTAATTACTGGAAACGAGCCTTTGCCGGAACAAAGTCGAAGGTATAGTATAGTGCGATTTCTCGATAAAGATCTTTAGAAGAGAAAAGGGAAAAGAGAATAAGTAAGAGAGAGAGAGAGAAGAGGCCTCAGCGTCTGTCTATCAGTGGGAAAGAGGGAACGCACGGCGGTATTAAGGCAAGCGGGACCCAAGATTTCCAACCAACTAGCTCCGATTGACCTGGGGGGGTAGGGAACGGGTATCCTTGGAGGGCGAAAGGGAAGGGGAGGGAAAAGAAGAGGAGGGCAGGATCACACCACGTCGTCGCTTGCGGTTCTTCTTCGTCGGAAAATTCAACGGCTATCCACCCCAATCAGAAATATAAAAACACACAAAGGTAGAAGGTCGAGCAGCTGATAACGCAGAAACAAGTATCACGGAACCGTCTCGCGATTTTGGAATGTTTTTTTTTCCTATCGTTAAGAGGGGAAGAAGGAATTCTTAAATTTTTTAAAAAAGCAGGTTGATTAATTTCAAGATTTCGAAATTTCTAGTTCTTCCTTCGCAATAAAAGGGCCTAGAATCGATTTTGTTAACTCCCACCCGCTAAATTCAAGAAGAAGGAAAAAAGGCAACAGGGTTTTTTTTATTTCCATCCCATCCTTCAATGAATTAATTCTTTTTATTTTGTTCAAATTTCCTTGGATGGAAAATTCATAGCTTATCCAACGTGGCCAACAAGACTAATAATCTGCTTGCTTGCTTGTTACTTGATATAAATTTTTGTAGACACCAAAAACTCATCGGATCGTCCGGTGATTATAACACATCCGAGATGTGGTTTTTATGCGAATATAAAAAAACCACAACATCTGCGACTGATTAAGACCGCCCCGAGAGAGTGATTGAATGATGACGAGGTTCCTGGTGGTGGGTTTGGGTCTGTTCTGCCCCACAATCGTGATCAACCTTCGTTCGGGGGGAGCCCAGCACCAGCACCAAGCAGCAGCAGCAGCCCAGGCGAGAGTAACGAGCAAGGTATGCCCGTAAACCCAACCAACCACCCACCACACTCGTTCATCATCATTTCTTGTTTGCCGTCCGTGAGCGAGCGCGCCTGCACAGTGTCGTGCAGCAGCAGGCAACATTCCACTTGTATCTTTTCTTCCTTTTCATCCGATAAAAAAAAAAAAAAAGTAACCAAGAAACAAAGTATTTTTATTATTTTATTTCCCCATACAAAAAGGACGGGCGCGCACCCCTTTTTCGGAGACATTAAATGCCCTTAATTTTGCCTTGTCTGGTTAGAGCGGTGGATTAAATGCCGCAAATTGTCGGGAGTTAACAGCCTTTTGTAGCCAATCAGAGCAAGTCAGATGACCGTGCGGCTCAAGCAGAAGAAGTCGGACAGGCATCGCACGCCCCTCCCCACACACACACACGTCCCAAGTAATTATCAACTGCACGCACCGCGTTTTTTTTGTTTTGTTGTTGTGGTGGGTGATGCCAAGACTTTCCTGAACGAGCAAACGCAACGCGGGGCAGGGGAAAAAAAAATGTGTTCGAAATGTGTTGAGCCAGGGTCCACAGTTTTTTTTTTTTTTTTTTTTTTTTTTTTTTTTCGCGAATATAAAAATTTTTTAAGATCTTCGATCTCGCATCATCTGTTCTTTTCATCACCATCCATCAACCTTCTCTCTACCATAAGGTACGTACCCTCCCATCATCATGCATCACCACCACCAGCCACTCCCCAAATCCATCCCTATCAATACAAAATCCAATGATGACAAAACAACAATACTTCTTTCCATCTCCGAATCGTTCATGACGAGATACCCCCCGACCCTCTCGCCTCGTCACATTCTTTGCAGTTTGTACGACGAGCGGGTCGTTTACTTGCCAGTAACTTTTTGTCTGATCTATATTATACCACCATCCCATCCTACCTTCATATCATCCTCCGATGCATCGTAATCGTATTATATACGGATCCATGAAGATGAAGATGAAGCTAACAAGCCTTAAAGATATAGTCACTATTATTTTTCTTCTGTTTTTTTCGACCGCGATTGTAGCGTATATATATTGGTAAGCTCCCGCCCCTTTCTATCTCTATCCCAAACACCCGAAAGAGAAGTGGATTTCTACTTTCCTTTCTTTGTTCCTCTTTCTATCGAATATATATATGATCAACATGATGAAGTTTCCATACTACATTCGCTGTTTCCTCGGTAGTCCCCGCTATACTTAGAACCTATTTCTAGGGGACGTGAAATGACCGGATTTAATCTTCCTTGGATGTCTGATTTTGATCTTGTTAATACCCCTCCACATATTATATACTCCCATTATCTGTTACGTGTCATATGTAGGTGGATTGAAGCTAACGTTTGGGATATAAAGATCATGATATAGGTTTTTTTTTTTTTTTTTTTTATGGTTTTTATAGTGGATATGGATATATTGGTTATATATATACTTTTATGATAGTTTATAATGCGATTGGAGATTCTAAGAATATATAATTCATTGACTTATATGATGAAATACTTGTAGTCCTATTGTGATATGTGATACACATTATTGTGTGATGTGATGTGAAATAGCAGGGTTATAACGTCAAGTTATAACCCGTGTCACCTCTTCCACATGTACGTCGCCCTCCGAGCTAAAATATTCCCGTCATCCGTCACCAACATTTATATATATAATCTATAAATTATCTTTTAAAACGCTCGGTTCCCTCCCGCTCTCATAATATAATATAATATCCTCTAGTATTACAACATAAGGTAATATAATACACGATATATATAGAATTCAAAAATCGTAATCCACATCCATCAACCAACTCTCCAACACCCTCAGAAACTTTGCCACAAAGGCCTCCAGGTGAAAAATCGGCTTATTCCCCAAATGCAACCGGTGCTCGTAAAACGCGCTCCACTTGATCACATCTGCCTTCAACGCATCATCAATCTTTGGTATCAACTTGAACGTCAACGTTTTCAGTATCACCGTCGGCGGGATACAATGCGTTAATAAATCGTATAGTTTCCCGCGAACTTGTAGTATTCGAGCCGGTGTGTGTTCTGTCATTATCTCGTCGGCGATTTGGGAGATTAAGGCTTCCCAGTCCGGTGGTGGGAGGGGCGTGGAGTCTTTTACCGTTTCACTATATTTTACCTCATTTGTTAGCATATACCTTCATCTATATATCTATATATATATATATATATATAATTGATGGTGATGGTGATGATGATGATAGAGAGGGGTAGTGTACTTTTGCGCATAAACCGCCTCAAACATTAACAATGCTCTCCGTAGATTCCTCCCACTCTCCGTCGCTATCCTCTTACACAACCCCTCCTTCACATCCAACCTCTCCAACCGCCCCACATTCTTCAACACACCCACAATCTCATCCACCGTCGGTGCGGCGACCCTGACCAACAACGTACGACTGCGAATCGGTGCGATAATGTTCGCCGTCGAGTTGGCGAGTAGGATTAACCGTAAATTGGGCGAATATTTCTCCATCGTTCTTCTCAACGCTGCCTGCGCGTCACGGGAGAGATGGTCGGCTTCGTTTATGACTACGACTTTAAACCGTTGTTTCGCAGAGAGGTCCACTTGCTGTGTTTGTGCAACTTCCTTCAGGAGATCTTGGATCACGACGCGGTCGTAGTTGCCTACATCTGAGGGTGTGATTTCGAGGTGGTAGATTGACGCTACGATGTTGAATTCTAGTTTACGGTTTGAGGTTGTTGTGAAGACGCGGGAGTCGATTTTGATCTATACATTTTATATATATACCGTTAATATCAATATATGTATATATAAAGAGATCGAATTTGGGTATATGTGTAGTGACGTCGTGGGTACATGCGAGGGGTGTGTACCTTTTCGACACCGTTACCGTATAATTCTTTCAAGGTAGCTATTATCCTAGTCTTCTTACCGGCCCCGGAAGGACCGTAGACGAGGAGGTGTGGAAAGTCGCCATTTGCCTGGTTTTATATATACTTGTGGTTAGCTAGATATGCATATATGAAGCTTCCATTGCTTTCGGTCGAGCTTGGGGGAATTGAGAACGTACTAAGGATTTTAGACGGCTGGAGAGCTCATGATGGTATGTGAGAGTATCGAGAGTTTTGGGACGGTGCTTGTCCACGAACAACATGGTTAAATATCGGGGTGTATAAGATGTTGAAGAGAGGTGAGATATTGTAAGGGAAGGGTTTGCGTGTGGAGTGTCGCTGGTGTTGGGAAGACGCGTTTATATTGGCGCTAGTTTCGAGATACACCTGATAACCCGTAATATATCGAATACTGAAAATTTTAAATAAGAACAATTCGGTCGATATGTGATTGAATTGAGGGTAGCAGTTTATTTCGATATACTCGCACACTGAAGAATGAGAAAACAAACCCAGCTTCAGCGCTGAGAGCTATCGAAGGTATCGCCACGACGCCGCGGAAGCTTCCAATCACGTGACAGCAACCCGTTCAGACGAGGCACCTTCTCTAGCAGCCATCCTGGCCATATTGATTTATTCCTTCCTTCCCTCGACATCAATCGAATCACCAAATCGATCGTTCAATATGTCCGCCGCCGACCCGTCCGCCAGTCTGATCGCCTCGCCGTTGGTCCAGCAAGAGCGACCGACTTTCCAGCCAAAGATTGTATCTCTCTACGAACAGCTCTTCAAAGTAAAGCCTCATCCCAGCTTTCAGATCCTTGTACGACACCGAGCACTAATGAATGCTGCATGACGGTGGTGAGATATACAGGAAGAAGATGACTACGCACCAAAGTCGGACGGTTTCTGGACCGAATTCTTTCTCTTGAAAGCCCACCCACCGGGTCTCAAAGCTATCCTACAGCCAATGTCCGGCGACGACCTGCTACATCTTCAGGTTAGTCACTCACCCACCGGCCCAGCCATATCTTCCGCAGACCGTCCCTTCTTCTTTTCGAAATAAACCTAGGGTTTCTTGGGACCCATTTTTGACTAAATGCTGAAAGTAACGAATGATGCGCTTCTCTACGGTTACGGTTTATTTCTGGATATAGCCCCAAACCCGACAATTATTCTCAAAAGCTGTGGCGGTGGTCAAGAGTCGAGATAATCCGGCTGATGAGAATGCTTTGGATGTACGTCGCCTATCTATCGCACCTTCGAATTGACGATTATTTTATTTTCAAGCGGCGCTGAAAAGAAGGATTGAATGACTGACGGTGGTTGAATTTGCAACTTCTATTCTGGAGATTATATACAGACTATATCGATATTTTTGAGCCAGGTTCTTTCAAAACGGTACACGAATCTTTCATCAGATGTGATTGCGGTGTTGGCTGGACTGGATAATATTGATGCCGTATTTACGGACTTTGTGGCTGTGTTGGATACCAATATTCGGAGTGGCAAGAGTGGTTAGTGGTCTACGCTCTGATTTTATGGGAATAAAATAAGAAGTGGAAAATGGTTGACTGAAGGTGTAGCGGAGGTACGGTATAAATCGGTGCATGTTGCGCTGGTGACGGCATGTGGAGCTTTCAATACTGGTTTATTGTCGTATTTCACACATCGAGATTTATTTCCCGCCCTGATGAAGGTATCTTCGTTTCCTTCAATATAAAGCGATCGTTTGAGGGGCTGATCGGTATGCTAGTTTATTAACGACCCGGTTACTTCGTCCATGTCATTCGAACCTTTTGTACTTCTGGGAGTTTTGGCCAACTGTAAGTTTTTCATATTTTGCTGGATGGTATACTGTTACTAACAGAACAGATAGACAACAAATTTGAGATTCAAAACTCGTATCAATTGCGGCTAGCGGACTTTGTGAACGAAGCATCTATCAAACAGATTGTATACACGATTGGAGCGGCTTCGATTAGATGTCGAGAAGACTATATCGCTGTTCAAGACGATGCGCCGGAAGGTTGGAGTTTTGGCAGTGTCCTATCGCTGATGGGTTTGGGCGGAATTCTAGCCGCTACCGGACTTTCAAAATCACGTCCAACATCAAGTAACGGCCAAAAAGTCGATCCGGACGTTGATGCTGTGAAGCAATCGTTCGCTCAACTGTGAGTTATCCCGTCAAAAGTTACCATAAAATTCAAGCTAAATGTATACAGACCTGGTCTCCGCGCTGCTATACTATTGGGAACATACGACTTTGTCCACAACAACAAGTTATTCGCATTCACATTCATCTCGTCCCGGCCAACCGTAGAATCGTCCGAAAAGATCGAACCGCCATTCGCAGCATACATCTCCTTAACATCGTACATCACCCACCATGCCCACCGTACCCCCCGCTCGTCTTTATACGCCCACCTCAACCTCCTAGTTCTTCGAATAATCATCGAAGACAACATGATATGCAAAAGACTCTCCCATGATGATCTCAAAAGCGAAGTTAGATTGTGTCGACACCGACAGCCGTACCTGCCAACTACACGGGGAGAGCGGCATCTAATCCTCGCGATACTGGACGTGGCACTCGACGGCGCGAACCACAATCTTCGCAAAAAGTTGGATGTGGAACTATACTCGTTACTCTTGGGTATTATCTTACGCATCATTTCCTTCCTCTCGAAGAACCGAATACGGTTACGTATGTTATCGCTCCTGTATACTCCCCATAAAATATTTACTAACATTGTTTAAAAAATTAATTATAGCATACCACTGGACGGAACTCTGGCGCTCCCTCCTCTCCCTCATCCGCTTCTTCGCATCCTACGCCACAGACCTAAAAGACCTCACCGGCATCCCCCCACTCCTCGACACACTAGTAAACACCATCGCCCTCTCCCTCTCCACCGGTGATGCCTTCCTCCCCTCGGCAACAGAATACGACGACCTCTTCTACAAACTCGTCGAAACAGGCGACGTGCTGGTTAAATTCCGCGATCTGTATAATCTCTCCGACAGGAAGGATAGTAACAGTATCGATACGCTTGTTAGTGTCAGCGAACATTATTATAAACTAATAGAGGAGAATAAGAAGAGCGGTAGCGCGGGGAGAAAGTGGACGACTAGTGGTGTTTCGAGTTCTGTATTTTTGGGACCGGAGCAGGTTGCTGAGGTTATCAAGAACGGGTATGAGACTCTCGCGATAGGGGGGTTGAAGGAGGGGTTGGGTGAATGGGAACGGTATCGGGAGGCGGGGGAGAAGGGGTTTTTGAAGAAGGTTGGTAGGGTTGTTGTTTCTGATGCGAGGGAGTTGGTGGAAGAGGCTTTGTTGTAGATTTTTTTTTTTTTTTTTTTTTTTCATTTCATATTACTATTTTTTTGCCGGTTGTGATTTGGAGATTTATCGTTTGATTTTTTTGATCTTTTTTTGATATCCGTTTCTATTTGTTGATGATAGTAGCGTTTGCAGTCATAAATACCATTTTTGCGATTTTTAACCCCTCCCCCACCATCTTCACAACCGCAATTTATATTGTAAGCTTGATTGAATGTTATATTGCACAAGTCACACCATCTTTAGATATGATCGTTGTATTTGTTTGTTTATTTATTTGAAAACCAAAAAAAAAGAAAGTTTCTTTCGTCAAGATGAAAAAAAAAAAAGAAAAACGTTACGTATATACTACAACAACCAACCGAGAATACCTTATTTTTCGCCTATAAACATCTTCTCACCACACATCTTCCATGCTTTCAATTGAAATATACACCCGCCATACCATACCACACATCCTTATACAAAACTTCTAAAAATTTGATGGAAATAAAAAGGCTGCTAATGGCGGCGGTGGGTTTAATCGGTTAAGATGACCGGGAATATTCCGTTTTCTATACCACCGTTATACAAAAACATAAATCAGCATTCAAAACCCAAACATCATTATACCAGTAAGATATAAACTCGACGAGTGATGGCGATGAAAATGCGATATAATACGATATATATAAACCATATATACCCACCAAAAGCAAAGCAAACCGAATAAGAAATACGAAATACGAAAATATAGAAAAGAAAAGAAAAAAAAGACATACCGCGCTGCTCATCCCATTTGGCAACCCAAGTACCAGGACACAAAGACCTATAAGCGTGGAAAAACTGGCGGCAGGGTTGGAAATCCTCGCCCTTGGCTAGGATGCATTTATGATAATCGACGTAGTTTTGCCAGCACTGCTCCACCAACTCAATCAGATATTTCTCTTTTATATATTATATTGCTCCATCGCTATACTGTGATACTAGTATATTCGGCTGCTGGGTCGGGTTTTGTTTTGGGGTATATGTGGGAGGAAAACGTACGTGTTTGGTTCTAGAATTTTTGATATTGGTGTTAGTTTTTTTTTTTTTTTTTTTTTTTTTTTCTCTGGACACGTTTATAACGAAACAACGGGGAGGAGGGGGACGTACTGGTTCTGCTGCGGGAATCGAGCGTCGTACCCGGCTATATATTCAATATTACCAGTCAGCAACTATAACTTTTTCGTAAGAGTATCGTCGAATGGTAGGAGTAGTATATGAATAGGATTCAATGTCGTGAATCAAGGCGCAGGATGCATCGCATCGGCGGGGATACACATCGGATCGGGGAGTAGTAGTAGTAGTAGCGTACCGGTGACAAACTTGAACGGCTTGGTGACTCTTTCTTCTTCTGCGTCGGACATTTTGGAGGTTGATTTGGAGTGTCGGAGAAGCAGTGTACGAGGGTCAATTGGTTGGAGAGTGTCGTGATGCGGGTGTGTGGTCCGTTCGGAGGTCTAGTCTGAGGTTGAAGGGTTGGGTGGTCGGGAATGAGCGTCGTCAAGTCGAAGAGGTGAGGTCACACCACTTTGAGAAATTTTGCCGAGGCGAACGAAAATGGCTTGGACGACACAACGCAGATGGGAAGGTTTACCACGCTGACAACACACGAGTCTCGCAAAGTAGTCTTATGAATGGCGGACTTGGGTATATTTAATCTAGGCTTGAGGTTGGAATACGCGAGAACTATCATAAAACACGATTTCTTTCAGTAGGATCGCTCGAATTCGTTACGGGTGGCTCTATATTACTCTTGTACATTTTGAATCTGTACGAACGACTCGGAGCATGTATGCGAGGCTCGATAGAATTTCAATTCCCAAAGGTTGCAAACTGTCAAGCTGATGAATAATACCCTACTGTCAATTTGGAATCGAGTATTACCCTCGGTTTCGATAATATCTAAGACGTCGACTAAAAAATACCGCGATATGTAGGTACTCAATGCAGCCGCCAAATCAGTATATAGCTCAAAGCAGTTTTCATAGCCCCAACAGTTTGGAAGTCGACAGAGGGAGAGATACGGTCTAGATAAATGGGGAATCATAAAATATGAAGTATACATTGAATTCATGAAGGTTTGTAAACGAAGATACCTGTTTAGTGACTTGTGATTCCCAGGCAGATTTCCCTTCGCCCTTAAGCCTTCCTTAACCCGTTCGTCAAAGCACGTTTGAGGCGCAAGATCGTAAAGGCATCTACTTCACACCTAAGCTTGTTGGCAATGAAATGGTTCTATTCACTTGTTTCGGGTGGAAGATTGAGACCATATTTCTCTATCGTATATATGCTCACGCTATACTAAAGGAGGTAAATAATGTATAAAAAGAATGAAAAGAATCCCTAGCTGTAGGTATAATTATACACAACGTTCACATAAACCTCTAGACGCCGTGACATGATGATTTAAAAAGCAGAGCCAATGTAAAAATCGCTAGAGAGCAAGGAAATACCACCGTACCATGAATAATATGCTGCATATACCGTCTACCTACCCAGTTCTTACCAGTCCGGCCTCATTTCAGATACTATCATTCAAATCAAGTTGTATGCTTATATATCTATAGCTCACCGCTCGAGCCCCTTCCCGAATCCCTTCTCTCGTTTCAACCACTCCTCCCTCTCTGAGGCCCTCCTTTCCTCAAACGCTCTCACAAACCTCCAAAACTCAAAATCCCCCAAACTCCACCCTTCAATCGCCCCCCTCAACCTCTTCAACCCCGTCGTCCCCGCCAATACCGCCAATCTCGCATTCTCCAGAATCTGGGTGTGCAAATCCACCACTCCCTTCTCCTGGTTCATCACCGGCCGCGGCGAAATCTTATCGGGTAAAGTAAACCCCAGCACCCATTCCACTCCCTTCAAATCCCACCCTTTCTCCACCGTCGCCCATATCGAATCCGTAAACCCCGTCACATCCTTCCTATCCAACGTCGATGATAGCGAAGCCGCCACCGCCTCCTTCATCTTCACGGCGCGGTGTGCCGCTCCCGTTCCTTCCTCTGCAAGCTCATTCGTAACCGATTTTAAAAATAAATCCCGCGTGCTGTTTCTCCGTATATATTTTATATCACGCACTACGCTTCCTGATACGAAGCCCTGTAGTGTCATCGGATGCGGGACGTATCCGAGTGTGAAAGCGTCTGATGAGTTTTTATATTCTTTGGTGAGCTGGATTTTTGTCTTCCCGTCGCAAAGCTGGCATCTTCCTTCGTCGACGTGGGGTGGACAGCTGACCGGGAAAGGTGATTCGGGGCATATCACGAGTTTTTGTGCCAATTCGTAAGATTCGAGTGTGAGAACGTCGCTGTTGGGGTGTACCGGGTTGAGAATGTTGATACCCTTGGGGTATAGTGATAGAAAGTGCGTGTGAAGGTGTGCATTGATCAAGCGGGGGAGGTTTCCGGCTGGAAGGTTCTTGTACTTTTCACCGACGGTGTTGCGGGCGTAGTATGCTATGCTCTTGGGTTTTTCGTCGACGGTGAATAGGTCGGTTGCAATATCTGCTGGTGAGATGACTTTATCCCCTACTTTGGCGAGATCACCGGACGTGATGTTTGTAACGACGGATTTGATGATTGGAGAAGAGCCAGCGAATAGACCGCTGCCCAATGTTTGGAAACGTGTAATTGTCATCCCGAAATCGCAGCGTCGAAGGAATGGAAGCACCGGGTCGGAAGGTAGCGGCATGGGGAATATCTGTAGCTAAAGTCAGTATTTTCGACGTTTTATGATAGGATGGTATGCATGTTTACCCTAAAATCCGACAGGATGCCACTACCCATTCGATCCCATGCCAACCATCGTAATATGTTGTACTCGAGCTTATCTCGATCTTTACCCAGCTGTAACTTCACCTTATTATATAACCCGTGTCGTTTGGCATCCGTCGGATTCAAAATAATAGGTTCAAACCCAGCTGCCCACCATGCTCTCCTCCACGCCAGCATAATAGCATCATCGGTGTGCGTCTGCGCGGACGACTTGATATCCTGATCGTAGTATGCATATATGGGACACCGTTTCGGAAGAGGCGGTAATATCGTTCTATTCTCGGAATAATCCTGCGAGCTGGCAAAGGGGTTCAACCAACTCCAATGCTCGTACCATGACGATGTCGAGGCGGTTCCGTTCGTCGGTTCCGGGGCTCGGTGGGCTCCCGGACCGACCCAGCCTTCGAGATGGGGACCAAATATTTCTTTGCCCTTGTTTTGTAATTTCTCGATGGATGCGGCGGCAGATTCGGGTACGGGTATCGAGGAGAGACTGGAGAAGAATACGAAGGTGACGCCGACGAGGAAGGTGTAGATTATCAGGCGAACCGGGGAGAGACGCCGGCCGAACAGCATGATTGCTGTGACGGGGGTGAGTAAGAGGACCTGCTCGTCGTCGATTGATGGGAATTGTAGGGGGGTTGAACGAGTGAAGGAGATGTTCTGCCAAGTTGATGAGTGGATTGATGGCCAGTGCCGGACTCCTTGGCAGGAACGTGGAATCGAATCGAATCCGAGACTGAGATTCGTCTGCTTCGGCTGCACCTGCTGCACCTGCTGCTGCGGAAGCAGTCTCGGCACTACTGCTACCGCGGAAGTGCGCGTGCGTTCGCTTGCTTCTCCCAACGCAGCAATTACCACAAAATATACGATCTTAAGCTTACGTATTGTATTGTATTGGTCAAGCATGCGAACCCGAACGTATTATAAGAGACATCCGACAAAGCAAATATCTTCTTTTAGGCACGAAGTTTCTACTATAATCACTAACTATAAAGATATAAAACGAAGCTTCTTTATTGTACTTGTTTAATCTATTGGTACATCTAATATCACGTCTATTAGTTTCGTGCTGCGCGGCTGGTTTACGAGACAATACACGCCTGTCATCCGACTATTAATTAATCGATATTTAATGAAAAAATCGGAACCCGAGTATATCGTATACTAAAAAATGGCTGTCAGAAATCCAAATAAGCACGCCAAACACCAAAAATTAACTGATTTGACCGTCGATACTAGCTCAAACGTAGGCTCTGGATCTCCCGGTTCTGGATTTAGTTACTTGTATGACTGGTATAGCTAGCAATAGTATCAGGGCAGCATTATAATATAATGCGTAACTAAGGGGCGAAAACTACGCACCACTATAAGAAGATCCAGTTGATATACATAGCTAGATTTACCATCACTATCCATGTCAGCCTCCCTGAACATCTCTCGAACCTCGTCTTCGCTTAAACTTTCCACCAAGCTGGTTACGCTCACCACCTGTCGGAGTTTCGTAGCAATAATGAAGCCATCACGTCGCCGTCCTTGTTAAACAATCTAAAAGCCTCCTCTATTAATAGCTATTTCTTCAGATCTGCGCCGGTATTGTTCACCTTGCGCGCCATCACGGTAAGGAGTTCATCGAATTCGATGGCCCCAATGCACTGCCATTCTTCGATCATTTCTGGGTTTTCAATCTCTGTTGGGTATTTAGAAAACATGGTAGCCTTATATTTATATATATATATATATATATGTGTGTGTGTGTGTGTGTGTGTTTGTTTATATGAGGAGTTTTCCAGAAAAGCAAATGTTTAAATGCATTGCAAGATTAGTATCACCGAACGCTCGAAAGCTCTAGACACGGCCTTCTAGACATGCACGGCCTTAGAAGCTCCCCGTGCTATCTTTTGAAATGACCAGCTGGTAAAATAATCAAGTTTATATTAATTTCTCGAATAACATTGAAACAGACTATACTTATACTCCCTTGAAGGTGGCATTTAATTTTACGAGTTAATAATATTTTGTATATGCGACGCGGCTCATGCCGATCGATCAATCTCGTTTAAAGACCGGACCGGACCAAGTAGACTACCAGCGGTATACGTACCGGAAAACAAAACTTGCAAAATCTTTCACCAATCTCTTACACTCGACGACCGCATCTATAGATTTAGCAGCTATGGGCAAGCTTATCTCATCGCCTTACAAGTATTCCCCCCCTCAAACAGCGCCTGACGAATTACCGGATTTTTTCGGAATAGGAGATGCCATCGGCAATCCATATCCAAGAAAATGCCAATACTTTTGGGTCGACTTTGGTGATCCTGAGAGTCTCGTCCGGGAGCTTCGACGACACCACATGGCCGGGAGTGAGCCAACCCTCTCGTTCTAATTGCCCCTCTGTTTTTGAGACACAATCCATAGAATAGAGATAATAGATTTCCATTTCTTCCTCCCTTTATATCTGGACAAAGCTAACGGCTTCTCGATTTTTACAAAAATTATAGTTCTCAAGTGTCCACAACCACCCATGGAAATGGAGGCAAAACCAGAGCTCGCACCGCAAGGTAAATTGTATCTTATCGGCTGGGACGAAATGCTCACCTCTATAGTGGCTGATTGGCCGGATCGCCCCCACCCAATCAGTGCCGTGTATCCTGCGGAACTATCGTCTTTAGCAACCCTTTTTGTAGGAGGAGAAGCTCTCGCGCAAAGGGTAATTTATGGGCACAGGAGCTTTTTAGTTTCATCTCCGAACGCTTTTGTTTCCCCAGAGGTTCAAGGTACGGAGGGTATAAACGAGGTGGGAACGACCGGCGGTCGAGATCAAGCGCCCACAAGACGTACGTCACATTTCCCTAGTAGCGAATAACGATACGTATTGGAATGAGCCTCGAAATACATATTGTAGTATTCATACTTAAGAAACCAGAAAATTTCCCCCAAGCATCCCGTTCTCGAGCAATACAGGCTATCGAATCTATCTGCGTGCGAATAAATCCATATATCCCATCCATGCTTCAAGTACTTCTTGCACGTGGAAATAATAATCTTCAAGAATTTATTAGTACTTAATGCCTCTTTCCCCCCTTTCCCCCCCTCCCTTTTCCTCTTCCTTTCTTTCTTTTTATTGTTATTGTTATTATTATTGTTGTTGTTATTGTTCTACATAGGCACAAATAAATCTCCGTGATTTATTCGCTATCTGTGCCTGCTATAATTGCTCAGGTTGTGTATGAATCCGATTATGATGATTAATTAGCTGATCTGTCAATATCGTAGCGTTAAACACAATTCCAAAAATTCCGCCGAAACATGACACTTGGTGATCATGTTGGTTGATAAATATCGTCTAAACAACCATATTAATATTAGAGTGTATCGATTAAACTTTCGCTGAGCTTCTTGACAACAAGACTAAACAATGACAACTAGACTAACTAAACAAGACTATCGATTAAATAAATCAATAAATCAATCACAAATCAATAAATCAATACATCCATCTCACTAATATGCTGTCCAAGATTTATCTTTCTTTGATCCAGCAACGTGCGCAGCTTTCATTCCGATACCCATATAATATCTCGATCTATATATATGCAAACGTTGCAAACTGGTTTGAAATTAACGAAATATACGACAAGATGGCAAATCCTGGTGTACCTTTTCCAAACAGGTTAGCTGGTCAGTCAGACTGAGGGTAGCTCGCGCCTGACGGGTTGGAGTCCCCGGGGAAGAGGAATAATACATGTCAAAGAACGGTCAATTTTGAAGATCCCCGAGAACCCCTCACCGCCCCAGTCGCACGACCCTTGGATCGGATTATTATACATTTTTTGTACTTTCCGAAGATACCACACTCTTATCAAAAGAAAGCTGCTTCGGTGTTATGAAATAACAATCGACGGGGATGCGGGTCAAATCTTGTCTCGCAAGCCAGATACCATCCGGGGATACGGGGACGCTACCTGGGTGATGAGAGTCCTATTGCGGGAAACGAAAATAACGCTGATTGTAAGTTACCCGTACGCTTGTAACATAACTAAATATATACAATCTTGCATTTAACTGACTAGGATAGTCGAAATATATAGCAGCGATCGGGAGGTCCGCTAGAGATCCAAGTCCCCGAGTATGGATTCTCATTTCAGATCCAAAGATCTCGCTACGGCAATAATATTCGGCATCTCGAGGTTACAATGGCGGGGAAACAATGGATCAAATGGGTTTCCTGGGCGTTTGGGGCCCTTTTGAATATTTTGGGGTGGACGACGTTGCAAGTGGATCACCCAATCCTCAAATTCCTATCCTATGGAATTGGGACTCTAGGGGTGATGTTTGGCGCTTTATTACTCTACTGGCGAGTATAAGTCGCGGCTCTGCCAAGTCCCCCCGCGCGGGCAATTATTTGGTTTTTCTATCTTCTTTTTCTTTTCTATTTAGTTCGGTGCATGGTATATCAATTTTTGCAGACAGGAGGTTATTCTACGAGAAAGGAGGAGGGCAAATGCACAAACTTATTGGCCATGGTGATAAATACAAATTCGGCCTTCGTACAAGGAGCTTTGGAGCTCTGAAATTGCAAGCCGAAGTCTGCGGTCAAAGCTGGTCTCGTACCCAGATGTATCGGAGAGCGTAGGTTAAATTTAAAATAACCTTTATCATTCTTCGGTAGCTTAACAGCTTAACAATGAATGCAATAATGTATATATACAAGTATTTATTTTCTTTCTTTCTTTCTTTCTTTCTTTTTTTGCAATATGCTAATTTCCAATATTGATGAAGAAAATACAATATTGTTTTCATCGACCAAAATTTTGCTTGCAAGTAATCGATTACGAAGGTATATAGCTAACTACCTGGCGGAAGTCTATTGCGCTCCTATCATACCGAAAAAATTTAAAAATCTTCCTGGAGATTACCGCTACCTTCTGCGTGCTATTAATATATTATGCTACACACCTCACATTGTGTGACTGATTTGCCATAGTTTCATTTCCTAGTAGTTTGAGCAATACCATCAAACAGATCTTGATAGATATAAATCGAGGTAATCGACTACTAAAAAGTTGACTGCCAATGTCCAGCTTACACGCAAGACCAACTTGCAGGTTTGAGATGGCAAAGTTTTTAGTTGAGTATGTGGTAAATTTGTGCGAGACTAACTCAG
The DNA here is from genome assembly GCA_012184315.1 of Arthrobotrys entomopaga. Taxonomy (NCBI): domain Eukaryota; kingdom Fungi; phylum Ascomycota; class Orbiliomycetes; order Orbiliales; family Orbiliaceae; genus Arthrobotrys; species Arthrobotrys entomopaga. The sequence continues at coordinate 46,627 of LDDX01000170.1, forward strand.
CGCTGGTTAGCGTCCCCCAGAAACCACTTTCGGTCATCTGGGAGCCTTTTGTGTGACATTGCGTGGCAGGGTTAACCGGTTGTTCGGAACTCCTTGGGACGGACTTTTGTGGAGCAAAGCTGATACCATCCCGGCGTACAATTCAGTCCGGTTTTCGATGGACCCCGCTAAGATACTAGGCTTAGTATATATATAAGGACCCTGAGCTGGGATGCCCCGCACCTCACGAACAATTATTAATTATTTCGAAAACTGCAGCAAAAATACCACCTAGCTACTATACATACCCCTATCGCTCGAAAAAATCTCTTCGAAACTAAATTTCAAATGGAGCCAGTCAACTACCACGGAACTAACTGCCCTAAGTGCGGTGCTACTTCCGATGGCTCTACCAAAACCTGTTCCAGCTGCGGCGCCGTATGTAGTCTTTCTCACATCTTTTACTATTGCACAAGCTAACGACGACGTTCATTTTTAGGCCTGCCCTAACTAAGATTTTTTTACGGAGGGAATAATGGTTTTCGCTACGGCACCTTGAATCTCGGAAACATCTATTTGTTATGGGAATTGATTTTTGATTTGCATTGCAAGCTTGGAGACTGGTGTTGATGGTTGAAAGATTTGTTGCTCGTGTGGACTATTGCTCGATAAATTGTTATGCTATGGCCTCTAGCTTTTTCACAATACAATCACATATACCCCAATTTTAAGCCTGGTGCTTATATTTAACATGTTCTCGTAATAACACTTGGGGCCCTTAAATATGGAGTCGAGGAAGCCTAGGGTGTAAATCTCTGTACTTTGGCTCTGCAGAGCTCTGTGTTTAGGTCAGTTGGATCCTGGGTTCTGTGTTGGGTCTGGGAACGAGACCCCTGTAAACGTATATTTCTTAATATAAACTATCGATCCCACACAAAGATATGCGCTGTAAGATATCGGCCATGAAAGCGTCTATATTACAGCTTATTATAAACCCGAGTTTCGCTGTAGTATTGAAAAATCTCGCATTACGATCTGACCTAACCTGCAAACATAGTAAATAATAATAATGGTTTGTTAATCTATGAAGGGTTTAATATTAATACAAGGAACGATTTTACTTTCTTATCTAATGGTATGATAAGTAAAAGGTCTTAATAAGTGTTTAAGTAGTTAAGTACTATAAATATTATAAGTTAAGATGCGAGTTTCTTTATGTTTTCAAAAGTTCTGACTGTCAACTCTAATGATATCGACAAAGTAAATATTCGCCCAAGTTAGACCGTCGCATTGGGGGATAATTCCGCATCCAGAGATATTACCATTCGCCATTTTTTAACCGGAGCCAAAGCACTGGTTCAAATTTGTGCCATCGAACGAGCAGTGTTTTCTAAGCTGGAATAGCGAGTCGGGATCTATGCAGTTGATCATACCGCACTATAGCACGGGTGCCTCTAATTGTGTAGGTACTTAGTGCCGGAGCTAGCGGTGAGATGTTATTTTGTTCTCTAGGTACCGGGTTATGTTGCCAATATCATAGACTGCATACTGGATTAGTATAGACAGGGCGATTGTAACTCGTGAGCCAATTCATCTGATAAGAATAAATCTATACACTACGTGGGAGGTAATGTCAATTCAGGGATCTTAAGAATCAGAAGATACCAAAATGACCTCGATTTCCCAGATTTTCCGATCTCGGTGTGATAATCAGAAAACTGGTTCCAGTTTGAAAAAGGAAAATGGCCATTTTAAGGGAAGATAAGCTAAGACAAGATCCCTTGTTATTGAGATTGTTGGGAATGGTTCAAAATTTGCTTTATCGTTTTATTCCCATGTTGTCCATATCGTGTGTCCCGATCTGCTTGGTAGTTACTGGAATACCAGGCTCGCAAAACTAGATGTATCCCCAAACGATGTAAATTGTGCTCAGTGGAGAGAAATTCGGGAAAGTTCGAAATCAAAGTCATCAATTGCCTAGAAATCGGAGGCTAGCTTGTAAGCTTGCAAATGGGAAAGTCTGGAGGATGGGGAGATTATCAATATATTGGTATAATATTATATTGAAGTGAATGGATGGGTCCAAGAACAGTCCCATTGCCCTGGCACGTCTCCTTGTGGAGCTCATGAAGCAGCACTAGCTTCGTATATCCAAGAAGATATCGATATATCGCAATTTATTTGCTACTAAAAAATTTTTTTTTTTTTTTTTCTTAAGAATTCTTGAAAAAACTATGATTTCGTCTAGCCTTCCTGCGGTTCGTCTTTGCTGTAGAAACCCAAAATGCACGCAGACTTCTTGTTGCAGTTTTTTAGCTTTCTTTTTTCTGGCCGATTCGGAAAATTTGCCAAACATTGCAGGTACACACGGAAGATTGAGAGTTGCTCCATGTCAGCCTTTGAAACGGAAATTTTCGCAGCTGCGGTTTTCTATTATGAGCTCAGCCGAGCTAGGGTGCGACATTCCGGCGCAGTATTCGATTGGTAAGATGGGAGCGGCGCGATTGCAGGGGTCCCGTTCCAGCTCGCTAGTGACTGGAGAGGAATGAGCTTCCCGCCTGGAGCCTCGCATGGTGGGACGAGCTAGCTACCAGGATTTCGGATTCCTGGTTAACGTTAGCAGACTAGAGGATTCACAAGTCGGCCAATGGTGAACAGCTCTCCTAATTAGAAGGCCGCGAGGGATTCGAGAATTTCCCATGATTCGCAACTAAGCTTGCTTCGGTCGGGGCAGTCTGAAAATAAAAAAAGCAGTCTCAGAGCTCGCGTAGCCAGTCTAGACAATCGGATGGCTCTAAACACGTACGAATGCATATCCAACCTTGTAAAACGTCTGGATACCGCACAATGCGACGGGGTTCTGTGGATTTACAACCAGCATCATGACACTAACGATTCCAGAGTCTCGGGTCAGATATTATGCTCTTGCTGGTAGCAGTCCCTTTGCTCTGGCTTGAATTGGGAAAGCCCGGAAATGATACTTGGCCGTCTATGTCTCTTATTAGCTCAGTTATCACACTGAAGGAATGAACTAGTGAACTGATGTGAGATGCATGGCCATGTGCTGAGTCCATGGCCTTTTTTCTGTGTATCACCAAGGACTGTGAGTATATATACTCCTGGGGCCCCTTAGGAGTTGAGAAAAGTTTGCTCTTCATCATTCCCCAGTTTTAAAGAATGGATCAAAATCTCATCTTCCTATCAGCCAGCGGGCTGGCTTTTTCTCTTTTTGCATTTGGTACTATGGTTTACTACAGAGCTCAGATTTTTCGGCATTGGAGTTCCATCAAATCGGCTCAGATGATATGGCGGAACAAATATCCGTCTTTCGAGGAGCTTCATTCTCTTTTCGATCGAGGAGATATTATGCTTTCCGCAATCTTCATCGCTTCCGACCTCCAGCTCTCTCACCCAGAGATGGCAAAAGTATTAAAAGCCCACAGCACATTCAAAAGCGACCCTTGGAGGCGTGTTATACGCACCTTCACCTTCATATATATCATGATCCGCTCGAGTAGTAGCGAACGCCAACAGGTAATTAAGTGGTTGCAAAAGCTCCACCGCAATATACCAGTCTTTGTTTTTGAAACAAATGTCCTCGTCTTTGCCACATTTGCGTACGGATTGGCAAAATCGCATGAGTTCTTGGGTCATGCTACCCCAGAAGATGTGGATGGGATTGTTAAAGGTGTTATGAGCTTGGCAGACAAACTGGACCCCAAGGATATTGGACGGAAAGTTCCGAATACTATCACAGAGATCGAAGAGTATTTGAACAGTCAGCTACCAATGGATTCTGATACAGCAGTAAGATTCAATCAGATAAATGCTTCGTTATGTAGCATCCGCACGGAAGCAAAAAAGCAGGGCTATGGCAAGTTTTTGAGGCAACCAGTCACAACGATCAAAATGATGCTTCTTCGAATGTTCGTGCAACATCTATCACACAATGTATTAACTCAGGACCTAGCCCGCAAAGGACCCTTTCAGCGTTTCATGTGGTGGAACGTTCGAAAGGTACACCACTTCCTTTCGTATTTCCATTACAGCCTCTGCCCTACAGAATTGACCTTCGATGGCACTTTGGAGATCCTGGTCGCCGGAAACCCTCGTATGACGAATGTACCAATCGACTTATACCGCGAAATCTTTGGGAACGACGAAAAGATCCCGATTAGCTTACCTGGTCATGCTATCAGACGTTTCGCAGATATGGAGGCCCATCTACCGAGGATGGATATTGATCAAAGGCCGATGCCCTTGATCCCTGGATTTCGAGAGGAGGTTGTGGAGTTGATCAAGTGTTCATATTATCGTGGGAGGCTTTTACGCAGCTCCGGACATCCACCGCGACACCTAGGTGTTATCATGGATGGGAACCGTCGTTACTCCAAGGGAAGAGGCCTGAACAGCGTACTGGCCGGCCACCAAGTTGGCGCTCAAAAGTTACTCCAAGTGATGTCGTGGGCGTTCAGTGCGGGAATTCAAAACCTGACGGTTTGGGCGTTGTCGGATGATAACTTGAAGAGAGGCCCGCAAGAGTTGAATCCATTATTTTCAATGATGGCTGAGTACATCCGTGAGATGCTGATGGGCGACGCGCCGTTCTTGATCCCCGAGGTCAGGTTCCGAGTGGTTGGTGATCGATCAATCCTTCCCGACCATCTGAACGAAATAATCATCAAGGCAGAGGCTGCTACTGCGAATAACACCAGATTTAATTTCCAGATTGCTCTCGGATACGGTGGACGCTCTGAAATCACGAGAGCCACCAAACTAGCTGTCCGGGCGAAGATGGAGCTGGAGAGCCTTTCTCTCGACGAAGCGATCGCGAAAGTGTCCGAGGCAGATATCACTAGACAGACTTATTCGGCACAACTGGGCTTGCCACAAATCGACGCCATTCTGAGGACTAGTGGGGAGAATCGACTGAGTGGGTTCGCGCTGTGGGAGTCCCACCATGCAGAATTCGCCATTGTGCAGGAGAACTGGCCAGCCCTAAGGCAGTCGACTTTTTTGAGAAGCCTGCTGGACCTTTCTAAACGAAATAAACGCTTCGGAGCGTAATTGAATGGTGCTAGCCCCTTGCTTGAACGAATGTAATTGGTATATTGATTGATTATCCTTTAGCGTGTTTTTGGTGTTTTTGATGTGTATTGTAGCTGTTAATGGCTAGCAATTTGATGATTCGAAGTTCTGGATCCGAAAGCAATGTCGCTTCTTTCATTCCTGAGCACTTGTGTGACTTGAGTAGCATGACCAGCGAAGAATGTGATTATATCGATTGAGGTCAGAAGTAAGAGGTTGGTGTAACACAAGACTAGAAGACACCGACGTTAAGCGGATGTGTTGGAAACCTTGAAACATCGGACGACGTCGCGTGGTGGGGCAACCGATGCCGGCGGTACAATTTTAACAAGAACCAACCGTATGACGCATCTTTTCCTGCCAATGGCCCTTTAAATTACGAAACTTGAGTACCTTTCGATTCTCAATCGATCAAACCGATCAATTGATACCCTTACGATGGCTTCCGTGCAAGTTACTGGCGAGAATAACGAACCCCGCCTCGAACGCTGGGCGGATCGGCTCAAGAACCTCACCACTGCCTCTCTAACATCCGTCGCAGATTACCCCAAACCCGCCGAATCGAGGGTCGTCGAAGCCGTACATTCGATCACGCTACCTGAGAGTACTCGGTTCTCTCTTTTACAGTTGGCAATCACAGATGGGTCTAACCATGCTTCGCCTTTCACAATCCTGCTGGCAGCGTTCGCAATTTTGGCGTTCAGAATTACTGGAGACGAAGACATAAGTCTTGCGACAAGCGCTGAGACCAAGGAACCTTACGTACTGCGGCTACCAATCACTGGGCAAACGGATTTTATCTCGGTGCTGGCAGCTGTTCAAAAGGTATTTATCAAATATTCCGTATACTCTCTTGATCCGTGGAGAACTAAAGCATGATGTTTGAATAGGCTGAGCAAGTCGGTGCTGCTGATGCAGTTCCATTTTCCGCCCTCTTATCATATCTCCAAAAGAAATCCAAATCCAAGACTCCACCTTCGTTATTCCGTCTCTCGCTATACCACGCTCCGGATGCACCGTCAAAGCAGTTCCTCGCCTCCAATGAACTTAATACGGATCTCAACATCTATGTCGAACTTAAGCCGTTGTCACAAAATGCATCGTTGAGATCCGCTGCGCTAATACCGGACATCACACTTTCGGCTCATTACAATCAATTGGTGTTCAGCTCAGCCAGAATAGCAACAATGATCGATCAACTGTTGCAAATTGTCAAGATTGGTGCAGCGAACCCATCAGTGGCGGTTGGCTCCATCTCTTTGATCACTCCAGCTCAAAAGGAGATACTTCCAGACCCTAAGAAAAATCTGAATTGGGGATCTTTCCGTGGTGCCATTCATGATATTTTTACTACAAATGCGAAGAAGCACCCCGAGAGACCATGTGTGGTGGAAACCCCGGACTTTACAGAAGCCGGGTCTTTGGAACGGGTCTTCACATACCAACAGATCGACGAAGCCTCGAATATTCTAGCACATCATCTCATCAAGTCGGGGATTAGACTTGGTGACGTTGTTATGGTCTATGCGTACAGAGGGGTTGACTTGGTGGTGGCCGTATTCGGTGTTCTCAAGGCTGGTGGAACATTCTCGGTTATCGACCCGCAGTACCCACCTAATCGACAGAACATCTACCTCAGCGTAGCCAAGCCAAAAGCTTTGGTCGTCATCGAAAAGGCCGGAACGCTATCCCCGACAGTTTTAAAATACATTGAGGATGAACTCTCATTGGTCGCTAGAGTTCCAGCTCTTGCAATTCAAGCGGATGGCACCCTATTAGGTGGCAAAAATGAGAATGGCATCGACGTTCTGGCTCCTCAAGCTGAGCTGAAAGCCCAAAGTCCTGGTGTGGTCGTTGGCCCGGACAGCAATCCCACTCTTTCCTTCACTTCAGGATCCGAGGGTATCCCCAAGGGTGTTCGCGGTCGCCATTTCTCGCTAACATATTACTTCCCATGGATGGCCGAGACATTCGGTCTATCGGAGAATGATCGCTTCACAATGCTTAGCGGTATCGCTCATGACCCCATTCAACGAGACATGTTTACCCCTCTCTTCCTCGGTGCGAGATTATACGTTCCAACAATGAACGATATTGGAACACCGGGCCGTCTAGCAGAATGGATGGCAGAAAACGAATGCACCGTCACACATTTAACTCCGGCCATGGGTCAATTGTTGAGCGCGCAAGCTACATCTGAAATCCCATCTTTGCACCACGCCTTCTTCGTAGGAGATATTCTGACCAAGCGTGATTGCCTACGTCTTCAGACTCTGGCGAGAAACGTAAACGTTGTCAACATGTATGGTACAACAGAGACACAGCGTGCTGTATCATACCTTGAGATCCCATCTCTAGCAAAGGATTCGACGTTTAGTCAGTCACAAAAGGATGTTATTGCTGCTGGCAAGGGCATGCTAGACGTTCAACTTCTCGTTGTGAACAGACACGACCGAACACAGATTTGCGGTGTGGGTGAGATTGGTGAACTGTACGTGAGAGCTGCCGGCTTGGCAGAAGGATACCTACAATTACCCGATCTTACACAGCAGAAGTTTGTGAAAAACTGGTTTGTACCGGAAGATCAGTGGAAAGAACAGGAGACTGGTGGGAACGAGCCATGGAGAGAATTCTATATGGGACCCAGAGATCGGCTGTATAGAAGCGGCGATCTGGGAAGATACACGCCCAACGGTGATGTGGAATGCTCAGGCAGAGCAGACGATCAAGTCAAGATTCGAGGATTCAGAATCGAGCTTGGTGAGATTGATACACATCTTTCTCAACACCCACTTGTGAGAGAGAATGTGACTCTCGTCAAGCGTGATAAGGACGAAGAGCCGACTTTGGTCTCGTATATTGTTCCGCTGCAGAACGACGAGCTGGATGCTATGGAGAGCGCCGACGAGACTGCTGTTGATGGAGACGAAGACGTGGATAGTGATATCATTCGCAGACTGAGGAGGTATAGAAAGTTGATTCAAGACATCAAAAAATATCTCGGCACCAAGCTGCCGGCATATGCTGTGCCTACAGTGGTCGTGCCTATGGCTCGCATGCCACTAAATCCGAACGGCAAGGTCGACAAGCCGGCATTGCCATTCCCCGATACCGCTATGATTTCAGCCGCGACAAGCGGACGAAGAAGGAGACTTACATCGACCGCTGGTGAGCCAATGGACGCTTATGATGCTGAATGGTCACCTACTGCGAGAGCTCTCCGGGATATCTGGAAGTCATTGCTCCCAATGGTTACTGAAAAGATACAACTGAATGATGGCTTCTTCGACTTGGGTGGCCATTCGATCTTGGCGACACGAATGATATTCGAAGTTAGGAATCGATTTGCTACAGAGATACCACTAGGATTGATCTTCAAACAACCTACTCTAGGTGGTCTAGCAGCGGAAGTCGAACGAGTCAGCCAGAGTGTTGACATTGGCTTGCAGTCTTCACCTGAGCAAGTCGCTGTTGGAGATCAGGAATCCGAGTACGCTAAGGATGCGAGAGAGCTTGTTACCAAATTGCCAGCCAAATTTGACGCAGCTTCGGAGATCGACGATACCAAAGAATGCAATGTGTTCTTGACTGGATGTACTGGCTTCCTTGGAGCCTTCTTGTTAAGGGAACTGCTAAACCGAGAAACCCCAAAGGTGAAAGTTTACGCCCATGTCAGAGCCGAAAACGTTGAAAAGGGCTTTGAGAGGATTAAGGCTAGCTGCGAAGCGTATGATACTTGGTCTGATTCTTGGGCCGATCGTATCGTACCTGTTGTTGGTGATTTGGGTAAGGAAAATCTGGGTATGGACGAACCGACATGGAAGCAGGTTGCTTTTGACACGGAAGTTGTGATCCATAACGGTGCTCAGGTGCACTGGATATACCCTTACACTACTCTACGCGCTCCAAATGTTATTGGTACCCTCGCAGCTATCAACTTGTGTGCAACAGGCAAGCCCAAGAGCTTCGCGTTCGTCTCGTCCACCTCAGTCTTGGATAACGACCACTATGTCTCGCTCTCGGATACTATTTTAGAACAGGGTGGTGCTGGTGTTCCAGAGGAGGACGATCTCGAAGGTTCGGCCACTGGCTTGGGTAATGGATATGGGCAGAGCAAATGGGCTGGCGAGTATCTTACTCGAGAGGCGGGCAAGAGGGGCTTGAAGGGGACAATCGTTCGACCGGGTTACATTACTGGTGACACTATTACAGGAGGTATGTCTTAATTTTTTTCTGTACTAGCCTAGTAATAGTAACTAACCTTGGCTGCAGTAACAAATACGGACGACTTTTTGGTCCGCATGATGAAAGGCTGTATTCAACTCGGCCAAACTCCAGATATCCACAATACGGTCAACATGGTACCGGTTGACCATGTCGCTCGCGTAGTTGTAGCTTCGGCATTCTACCCGCCCGCTACCCCTCTCGCGGTCGCACAGGTCACCTCACACCCACGTCTCCGCTTCAACGAATTCTTATCAACGCTGAGCGCGTATGGGTATGATGTCAACCGCGTGGATTACATCCCTTGGCGTATCGCACTTGAGAAGCATGTTACGGAGATTAGCAAGGATAACGCTCTGTACCCGCTATTGCACTTTGTATGTGATAATTTACCGCAGAGTACAAAGGCGCCAGAGTTGGATGATTCGAATGCGAGGAAGGCGTTGGAGAGGTATGATAAGAAGTGGATGGAGGGGAGTGGGGTTGATGAGGGGCTGATGGGGGTTTATTTGGCGTATTTGGTGCAGATTGGGTTCTTGGAGGCACCACAGGGGAAGAAGGGTAAGGAATTGCCCAAGGTGGAAGTTGGGGAGCGGTCTATGAAGAGGATGAAGGAGATTGGTGGAAGAGGGGCTATTGTTGCTTAGAGAAAAGCGAAGATCAAGGACTTCTAATATACATGTTTAGGCAGCATTTTACGGCAGTTTAATCCAAGAGTCAATGAAAAAATATATTTGGGTTTGGAATATTTGTTTTATTACGGCGTACGTAGCCAAAGAAGAATCGATATAATACAACCTGTTAACAGTTTCTATTTTCCATTCCACATTCCTTCCGACTATACTTAAGGTTCCAACCACCAGTCCCTCACACCAGTAATGATAGCATTCGCAGGCTTGAGAGTTCCCTCATTTTTGTTCAAGAAAGCTTTTGCGAGCTGGGTTTTCCCTTTCTCGTCAACATCATCCCCATCATCTCGACAAAACGGACGGTGCTGCTCAGAAAAATCGCCCCATTCGAAATCAGGGCCTTCTTCGCTGTCTTCGACCATTCCGCACCGATCTCTGAGAAATCTGCTTATCTTGACATATTCGAGAACACTTGTCATCTCCGCCAGGGTTTCGAAGCGACTGAAATCCGCCCGGTAATCGGATATTACGAGACGTTTGACTGTTGATGTGGTCTTTATAAGCTGTCGATTTATTGGTAGATCTCTTCTTGAATAGATACAGTGGTCGTTTCCGGGCGTACCATAATCGAAGTGGACGGTTTAGATTTGCGGCAGATACAAGGCCTGGTGGCAATTAAGCAAAGTCCACTTTCCTAAGACGGCCAAATCTTCCAGGCTGGCAAATCCTGGCAGCCATCTCCCAAATCCTTTTGCTCTGTCCAGTGCGGTCCAAAACCATAGACGGTCTTGATCGTTGGCTTGGTTTAAATCGGGACTGGTACTGAAATCGAGAGGCTCTCTGCTACTAAAAGCTCTTCTAGAGAAGAGCTCGCGAGATAGTTTGGGGACTCCAATCGCTCGAGCAGCGAGTTCGGGGTCTGGAGGGCTTCTATAATCATCCTCGTCATCTTCAGGTTCAGATTGGTCCCAAGGTCGGACAACCAAGGATTCAACGTTTCTAAGATCCAAGAACTTCAGGTTGGGAGTGAAGCAAAGTATTAAGGGGAGAAGTGCTTCGGAGTTTAGTCCTGCATTTACAACTTGACGCCAAGGATAAGGTAGAACAGTTGCCCATAGTCGATACGTTGCTTCCAGATGTTGGCGGTCTGATCTCTGCCATTTCCATGCTTTGAACCAGGTGTCCTTATAGTGAACATCTCGTCGTCTAAACTCAAGTCTGATGTGTCTGAATTGTTCTCCGAGAGCTGGTCGTTTGAGGAGTGTCCTGGCTAATTTCCAACAGGAGTACTTGGGGGAATCGATTGTCAGGGTAAAGGTTCGCTTTGGGTAGATGTAGCGCTGGATGAGGGTATTGAACCGTTGACAGGTTCGTTGGGCTGAAGCAAGATCTTTATCTGATAGACAAGGTTCGTTGAAGACCTGAAGCCAAATTTCAGAAGATAGGTGCTTCATTTTTCTGGATGGTTTGTAGTCTCGTAGCCAGACGCTGGATGGTTTGCAACGTTTGTGGTATTCTGGACTATTACTGACGATACAGGAGAGGCTGATGGGTTGGTAAAGTTGTCTGGTTCAGAATCATCAAAGGGAATATATTATATACCGAATCACGTACGGGCCATCTGGAATGGCCGCGCGTAAAGTGGAATGATTGATTTTTCTGGAGGTTTCGATCAAGTTGATTGATTGATTAATTAATAGCTGCCACACTCTCTGGATCCATGGAGTGCTTGAAGTTAATTTAAGAATTATATATGCTGTTCCACAGCGTTGCATAGATCGCATCTAGCCGTGATGAACGAGATATCAGTGACCTCAATTCGTGCTTTGGTCCTCTAAGCTAGAAGGATTATGAGATAAAGTAGTTATCGCTATCGATAACCAAAGGAGCTGAAAGAGAGTTCCATCTTTGTCCCTGGCGATAAATACTTAAGTACTTAAGTACTTATACTTATATAACTTAAGATGGATCGCCTTTTGAAGTTGAGACGCTCGAGGCGGACTTTTGATTTTATGCCCCATAATTGCATTGCACTGCTCGGCAGCTGGTGGAAATTAATGGAGTTTTGTTAGATGAAAAGGAGCAGAAGGAGTGTGCACATGTGAGAGCTCGAGCCCTCGGAGGTCTGAGAGTTTACAATCTCTGTCGCTGTAACGTAATCAAGCTTTAAGGAACCAGTTTTAAATTGATAAATTTCGAAGAACGCGAACTGCCTTTATAACATTTATATTTGGTTAATTGAATCCACGTTTAGGATGCGTGCCACCTCCATATACAGGCACATTTTGGAGGTCCGGCTTCGGTGCTCGGGGGAGGCTCCCAGGGCCCGGTGCAGGGGTCGTCCCTGGAGCGCAGGGTCCCGGGAGGCCCCTGTCGGCAGGCTAAAGATGGGATAAACTTTCGGCCGGCTAAGCAGGCCCGAAGCGACTCATTTTGAACAGACGACACTTCGTCGGTTTGTTTGCAGTCATGTCGGTCAACCTGGAATTTTTTCGATTCACATTCGGTTCTGCGACAGGAGCGCAGCACAGCAGTCGGCACAGGCGCAGTACGTTACGTTACACGGCACTCCTGTTGTACGTATAGTAGTAGTGTATATAAAATTTCAGGCGACAAAATCGTCACAATGAAGGTACTGCAATGCTACACCACCATTGCCAACGGCATCATCAACTTCAACCTCATCTCATCTCCTAATAATGCTGACAGCAAGCCAACCTCGTATCTGGCAGGTCAATGTCCAGCCGTCTTTCGAGACGCTCTCGGAGCTCGTCAAGGCCAATGCCGGAAAGGAGGATGCTCCAAACGTCTATCCGCTGAGTACCTCGATACCGGCCGATTTGATAACCCCGTCTGGAGCGTATCTGAAGCTCACGCACAAGTATACCAACAACGTTGCTCTCCGAGAATTGAACAAGACTCAATTAACATAAATCCGCTCATAGAACCAAACCTGCCAATTCTTTCTTGTTTGAATCCGCTCCAAATACTGGGTCCATTGGCAGATACAGCTTTCTAGGAACTGGTATGCGAATGCCCTGAGCATTGTTAATTTAAACGCAGTGGTTAATATATGCTGTTAGAACCTCGAAAGATTATCAAGACTGGACCTGGCCATGGACCTGAAGTCGACCCTCTTACCGTCCTTCAGGAAGAATTGGACCAGTACCGAATAGCCAAGATTCCTGGCATGAAGCTGCCTCCTCTCTCTGGTGGTGCAATTGGCTACGTCGCCTACGATTGTGTCAAGTATTTTGAACCCAAGACCGCTCGACCTCTGAAGGATATTCTCCACGTCCCTGAGGCCCTCTTCATGCTTTTTGATACAATCGTTGGATTTGACCACTTCTTCCAAAAGGTTCAAGTCGTCACTCATTTGCACCTTGCCATATCCTCGCCGTCAGAGTCCGAGTTGAAGGCCTTGTACGAAACCGCTCTCGCAAACCTTACGCAAACTGTAAATATTATCGTCGAACCTTCCGTTCCACTTCCAGTCCAGCCCCCAATCGTTTTGAACCAACAGTATACTTCAAATATCGGCCAATCCGGATATGAAGCCCACGTCTACAAGCTCAAAGAACACATCATCAAAGGAGACATCATCCAAGCCGTCCCATCTCAACGTTTCGCCCGTCCAACGACTCTCCATCCGTTTAACATTTATCGCCACCTTCGAACCGTCAATCCTTCTCCGTATCTCTTCTACGTCGACTGTGCCGACTTCTCTCTCGTCGGTGCATCGCCGGAGCTGCTTGTCAAGGCGACGAACTCTAAGATAGTTACCCACCCAATCGCAGGCACTCTACCCCGAGGACAAACCGAAGAAGAAGATGCTGCCAACGCCGCTCGTCTCTCCGCTTCTATCAAGGACCGTGCCGAACACGTCATGCTCGTCGATCTCGCCCGTAACGATGTCAATCGCGTTTGCGATCCCTTGACTGTCAAGGTAGACCATTTGATGAACGTCGAGCGTTTCTCGCACGTTATGCATCTGGTTTCCCAGGTTAGCGGGATGCTCGCAAAGGACAAGACTCGCTTCGACGCATTTAGGAGCATATTCCCAGCTGGAACGGTTAGTGGGGCTCCGAAGGTTCGAGCTATGGAGTTGATCGCGGAATGCGAAGGAGAGAAGAGAGGCGTATACGGTGGCGCTGTGGGTTACTGGGGATACGACGATCATATGGATACCTGTATCGCGTTGAGAACCATGACAGTAAAGGATGGTGTTGCTTATCTTCAAGCTGGTGAGTTTCGCGCTGCCTAATAGTCTAGAGACAATATACCCCCGAGAGAATAATACTAATTACGGTATAGGCGGCGGTATTGTATACGACTCTGTCCCATTCGACGAATGGGAGGAGACTATGAATAAGGCGAAGAGTAACATGATTGCGATCAATGGCGCGGAAGCACGATATATTAATGAAACGGAAGGGAAGATTTAATCTCGGAACTTAGTTTCATTGTTGCGAAGCGTTCTCAGCAGATTCGATCATGTACTGTAACTTCAATCCATCTTGCTCAATGTATAGGTTCTCGTTGTCCTCGAATGATAGGAACGTAACAGAATTAATATGCATGCACTGTTGAGGCACAACCAAAATATGAATCCAAGCGAGGCTAATGAATCCAAGATGAGACGCGTTAGGAATCTCGCCTTATGTTCCAACATATTTCGAGAACCCGTAGCCGCTGATATAGCTGAAGCCTATAGCGTATAGCGCCCCGACGATATAAGTTTATTCCAGTGAGAACGGGCTGAAGCCACGAGTCGGAGTACGGCGGGAGGAGCTATGATAGCTGCTACCGCTTGGGAGGCGAATCTAGAATTTTACAATACATCGGTTCCTTTATTGGATTAGTGAGCGTTGAGTTGAGGTGCCCATGAATGATTTAATCCCAGGAATGTTATCAAGTACGTAGACTTGTAACCTTAAATCATAGTCGCTTCGAGCGTTGTGCCACGCTACCGATCATGCCTCCCAAATAATCCCTCGGAGCACATCTCGCCGTGAATTTATTGCGAGTGAGTATCATAGTTCGAACAATCCTTACACCCACAATTTACCTTGTTTTGGCAAGGTCCCATCGCGGCATGTCTGAAGTCGTAACCGCCAAAGCTAAAACGATCAGTCAAAAACAATAATTGAAGTCATGCATAGTTAAATATAACGTTTCTCAGCGAGCTTGATTTATCCGATTCCTGGAAACTAAGCCGGCTCAAAAATGACTGCGGGACGCAAGACGCGGCGTATATCCACCATAATTCCTCGATTTGGCGCCTTTGGTTTAAAATTTCAACCCTCATTGTTTCGCCCTCTAAGTCCTCTCCAACTGATATTACTCTGCTTGACCGTCAAATCTCTTGATTATGGCTATAATGTTAACTCGCCTTGCATGAAGTTCATAACCCAGGAATTCGAATACCCGCTCTCCAAAAACCAGGAGAATCAATATCTCCGAGTACGCCTAGCCCTGCGAATGGCAGAATCATCAAATATTCGAGAGGTAACCTTACAATGTGAAGGCGTTCAGATGATAATTTTAGTCGATTTCTGGAGAGACAAAGGAAAATGGACGAAGAAAATGATAGATGGGTAAAGGAGGATATTGGGCTAGCCGAAATGTAGCACGATGTCAAGGTATTCATTGCTTCCTAACACCAAGCCTTACTAAGAAAGCTTGGGCTTAGGTAAGTCATATGTACGTAACTAGGCGAATCCAATTCTTCATGTCGAACTGGCGAAGTTTTATAAGATATGTGTAGCCGCTGACTCGGTTGGTGTTGAGTATTGCTCTACTTTCTAGTTCTTCTTCTATTCAAGGCACTGTTCCCATAACTGCTTAAAACACATTGCAAATGTCTGCCGCCAAAAAAACTCTTTGCTAGAATGTTTCGAGAGGTTCGATCCTACTATTTTAGGGGTTTGAAAATGTTTTTTCCCTTCTCTGTACGTATACGTATTGACACTATGTAACAAGTGTGTGTATACATACACAATCACCTCAATGATCACATCAGAAACTAGTGATCCAGTCGGCTTGATAGTGTAATAAGAGCTAATCGGAACCGACTAGACGCCGTCTCAAGAGCTAAGAGAAGGCTGTAATATAAAGAGATATCGAGATCGATGAATCATTTCACCTTTTGACTTTGTAGCACGAGGTCGAACGTCGGCCGTTTACAGTTATTTTCTCTTAAAAAAGATACTTTTAAGCTTTTACTTCAAAGCCGACCGAAAGGCAGAGTCATTTTTCATCATCTTGATTAATTGAGCTTTTCAGGCATCATTTTGTTCAATAGTCGCTATTTTCGGATCAGGAGTCCAGGGGTAAGCGCTGTCAGGGGACTGAAGCGCTGTGCCGCACAGATGCGTTACACAGCCAACTTTTCCATACTGCAGCAAAAATATGGAGGAAAGTGGATACCCACACAGGTTTATTTTGGGTAGAATCAAGATGCCGAATCCCGAGAAGAATTCTGGGATCTTTTAGGAGCAGAAACTGAAGATGGTTCATTTGCAAAAAGTAACAGTTTGCGACTGTTCATATCATACATATTATTTTGCCATGCAAACTGAAATAATGGTACTTTGTATGTTTGGGCCCGATTAAATTTTGAACTGGACTATGGGATCGAAGTTAAGGAGTAAGGTTGCTCAAAGCCCTTCTTTCACAAAAGGAGGCCCAAAAGATTTGCTCTTCTTTGTCAAAGTGGGGGGGAGGGGGAGGGGGGTATTGAACGGAATAGATATACCAATTTTTGAAACCGACGTTGTGACCCGCAGCTTGATATTGGTTTTTTTGGGGGGGCCTGAGGCTTGCCTCTTACAGAAGGTGGTGCGATAGGTGCCTTGTATGTAGGAATTGCGGCTGATGTTCGAAGTGTGCATGATCATTCGAGTAACATAACGTAAAATGGCGGTCTTACCGGCGGCATCTGACACTTGGTTGTACGTGGGGCATATTTTTGATAGCTTTGACGGTAAAATATAGTATATATCTGAGGAAGGGAACCTTTGTAGATCCAAAAGTACCATTTATTCTAATTTTCAGTAGATAATTTCCCTTTTTAAATTTGGTTGGAAGAGGTTCATACATAAGCTATCATTTGCCAGTATTCAAAATTATATCATTCCCACGGACATCCGTTAGGTTGGTTTCAAACGACGTGAACATCTATTATATACTCTGATCATACGATCTGTATACCTCTTAATCGCTTTGCTCGAGATCTCGAGAGACTATCATTCGCATTCTTTCTGGGCAATGTCGGAAACTGAAAGCAGCGGACCCGGGACGGAAGATTTCCAAGAAATATTCCTTTATGGACCCGAGGCTGATACTACTTGGATACTCGACGATCGAAAACTAGAAGAATTCAATCTCAAACTCATTATATCACTGGAAGACTCTTTCAAATATCAAAATTTTGAAACTGTGTGTGAGAGCAGTGGGACCCCATCATCCGCGAGCTCTGAGATAGATGGACTATCTAAATCTCTTAGAGAAAAAATCAACGACATTCTAAAAAGAAAGAAAACCAGAGTAGTACCAGAGAAAGAATGGGAGATTTCTTTCTATAATTGGAGTAAGGATCTTTTAAAGAACTTGGAGGTTCGTTTCGATACTAGCGGATCTGCTCAAGTAAAACCTTGAGACAGTGAATATCTTGTGTTTAATTATATGAGTGCAAGGATTTGAAAGATTAACTTGCGAACTTTGTAACAGGAACTGAGTGGGCCGAAGCCTGTTTTTATCTATTCAGGAGACTCGAGCTGGAGAGTTTACCGGGAAGGCCAAAGGTCAAATGACTTTGCAAAATCCGTTACAATGTAAGTACTATTTCTTCGCTCCTTTATCTAGAAAGTTTACTAGGGAAGCCGAAGCGGAATGATTAAAATCTAATTCTCTTGTTGGTATCCATAGAAGACAAGTACAACTGAGAAAGGATCGGCTTAACCCATACATTCCACGAAGACTTCACCGACCGAGAGGCCAGATTCCTGATATCAGTTATGGTATTCAACTGGATCTTGATGCAACCTGGGATCTCGATCATGATTTCTGGCAGGCGAAGCTGCCAGCAGCCAATAGTTATTCTGCTTTAAAAGACGGTGTTCGCGAAAGAATTCTATTTCCATACCTTCTTCACGAACTCAAAAAGCCCGGAAAGTCTGGAAATGAGGCTATGGATCAGCTTCTTCTTGGGATGACGCAGTGTTTGCATGGAATTGTGGATGCTACAAACCCTAACCTTGGTGACGAGAACAGTTGGTTAGTATATATCGAAACCACTTTTGATATCCTTAGTGCATACATTATAAACCTTTGAAACGGCTTCTGACAAAAATCTCTCTGATAGGCCATTGAGAACTGTGTTCGGATTGGCGACTGTTGGCACTCGTTGGGACCTCTATGTTCTATACTTGACTACTAGACAGCCCAAGAAAGCCAAACATGACACCGAATTCAGGGAAGTTAGCGGGACTGCTTCTTCGACGGTCGAAAAGGCTAAACCCCACAAGGTATATCCAGATAATGTTTCGTCAGCAGTTTAAATCCATTGATACTTAGAGGCATCTCTCGGCTAACTTTCATTTTAACAGTTTTTTCGACGAATCGCGTATGGGAATCTTCGACCAGAATGTGAAGACGATATCCGGTATTTTGTATGGGTCATGCTGGAACTCCTGAAGCATATAGAGACAGAGTTATTCCCCTCCGTCATAAAAGCCCTCAAAAAAGCTGCTGGAGAAGAATGGTTCAAGGTTTTCAATAAATATAAGCCCCCTAACTTTAAGAGACCATCGGTTCTAAGCAGGTCCCTAAAAGCTGCATCCAAGCAACCAGCGACTCTTAATTATAAAGGCGTGCCAATTAATTTCAAGTTCTCTGAGATACCTGAGATCTCTAAGTACACCAGAAACCGCAACACAAGACCACAAGCCGTCAATATAAACGAGAGTTCCAGGCCACAACAGAGATCTTTCCCTATACCACCACCACATGTACAGGAGGACATCGAGTCCTCTGAAGATAGCGAAAGCTCAGAAGATTATAACAAGGAGGCTGACGATTCCGGTTATATTTCAGGCGATGGAGAGGTCGAAGATATCATTGGTCCCAGTTTAAAAAATATAACAACCAAATATGACCATGACCAAGCACCGAGCCGAACTAATCATGTACCACGAAATAAATCGGAACCTCGAGCTCGAGAAAACGAACAGGCAAAGAAGTCTCAAAATGACGAGGACCTCCAAGCGCTGTACCAAAACTTCTCGGAGGAACTGTGGAAAGAATTGTTTATGCCAAGGACTTGACGGGAACCGGTTTTTAATATTTACTGGCGGGCATCTAGAGCTTGAGTTATATAGTGCTAGGGTCTTGATTAGCTGTCATATATGATATAATGATTGCAATTGATAGTGACTGAAGAGAAATTCGGCGACCGGGCCGTGCCGTTTTATTTGCTTCTCCTTAGATAGTTTGTAAGAGGGTATAATGAATATTATATTATATTATATTTCAAAAGTTCTTAATAACATCTTGAAGTATAGTATCTGGGCTTTACACATGACACTTATGCATTTTGCATAGTGTTACACAAATCCTTGTGACAATGAATATTCTCGTGAATTGGAGAAATTTTCTTATCAATTAATGAGTTGCAGGTTGAAAATTGTGGAATGGTGGCCATTGATTGGTGGGTTGCGAATATGACCCATCCAGTCGTCGATTGAACGCCAAGTTGCCTTGTGCGGCAGGAAAGGCCTTGATTTTTGAGACTGACATATGAACAAGCCTTTCAGCCTTAGTAATTCAGCGTCACATCGTGGCAGGAGCTATTCCACTAGTGCACTGTGAGTGCTGCGGAATCGGTCAGCTCCTTACATTGTACTTTGCAAATTTGTACGCGCGTACGTAGTCTCGTAAACTGAAGCTGAATAACGTTCTTGAGCCAAGTTTCTTTGACGAGTTCGTTGGGAAAGACAAATATTGTTGATTATATAATTCAACGCGAACGCAATTCGGATTAAAATTTGGAATCGGGATCGTGAATCGGTACTAGTGAGGGTTCAGTAGTCTGGAAGGGTTCAGCTCCTTCGGTTGACGGCGAGTTATTAATATATTGGAGAATATGATAACAGAAAAATGCCTTATCAGGCATTTAATTGGCTTCTTTGGACGTACGCTTCTCCAGACTACCCTTTGAAGTGAATCTTGAATTCCTGTATTGCTGATTCTGCACAGAATTCCGAGAAAGGCTTCACATGCAAACTTGCTCAATTTCTTGAGAACTCCGTGCAGAAAGGATGCATTCGACAAAGCAGCGGCCGCGAATTCTGCATGTCGGTGTCAAAAGGATCAAGGGCTTTTAAATTTTGTGGTACTTACCCGAAGCTTTAGGTGGGTCCGCTTTGACTCTTGAACAAATGAAATTTCATCGCTTGAGAAATGGACGTGGCAAAACATCCACCTAAAAAGCTTCTTTGCTAGCTAACGGTTAACGGCGTCTTGGCTTTTGGACCCGTCTAGCCAAATTTCTGGACTCGGAACTTCATTAAGAAAAACCACGAAAATTCTTTTGAAAACTTGGGGATGCCGGTCTCGAAAGGATTACACTCGACAATAATTACAAAGTTCTCTTTATGCGGTACTGCTTCAGTTTTCGTATGCATTCGGGATAAAACATCTACGGCCAGAATCGGTCGAGGCCGAGGAATCCTAGACTAGTTCATTGGTCTGTGCGGGCTGAATCCACTGGCAATTTTCTCAGAATTCTGAGTTTTGCATAGCGGCACCTGACAAACACTCACATTAGATCCTTGTCAGTGGCGTTTTTACTACTTTACGTTCAAGTTCACTTGTAGAGAATATAACAACAAAAGAACTATCGCACATTCGGTATCGTGTCTTTGAAAATTTCACTATCTTTCAGCCGCAGGATTTTAAGTATTTTAGTTTGGAAAAAAATTATATAATATGGCTGCGCTGTCTCCTTTTATTATCTGGTGCTTCCTCTCATTCCGCTTGAACACCGTATATCTGTCGTTGCTGCTTAATATATCCTTTCGCTCTCGGGGGTAATCTACGATTGAAAAAGACAATAAACCCGAATACCACTACAAAACATGTCTGGGTACGACGCAATCGGTCAAGATCCCACCACGGACCACCAGTACGACTTTGATCCGAAGCAAGAAATCAAAGATGTGGAAAAAGTGGCTGCCCTAACGAAAAAATTGGCTGTAAGTTGAAAAAAGCCCCAAGTACCCTACGACCAAAATTTTAATCTTCTATTTCTCTTTAGAAAAGCCAAAAGCGTGTCTTCGGTCTACGAGTCTTCGAGCGAGTTATAAATTTAGTATCGTCACTGGCGGTCGGTGGAATCATGGCCTACACCCTAGATCGATTCGTCGTCACCCAACATGAACAAATCAACGGAACAGGACCGTTCGGCTCGAATCCTAAACTCTGGCCGACAATTGTCATGGCAGCAGTCGCTGGGATCACGATATTATTCAACTTTTCCGTCCTATGTGCCTACTGCTGTGGAAGAAAAGCTGCCGATAACGTGGCGAAGGGTAGTAGTTATATAAAACTTCTAAGCCCGATCGGTCACTTGATCATCTGGGCATCAAGCGCTGGTTCATTCAAAGCCGGGGCAACTGGTAATGATATATGGACGTTCGCTTGTTCGGAAGATCCATCAGTTGTCGCCATCCAACAAAATTTCGAAAAGAAAATCAACTACGATTTGCTTTGCAAAACGAATGTAAGGATATATCTTCCAATGTCACAAACTTACGTACTCGGCGTCTAACATTGTTGATTTAGACGATTTCATTTTACACTACCATCGGTACTGCCGCTTTCGCTGTTGTCGGGATTATTATTTGGGTGGCCATCACCATGCACATCAGAGGCCAGAGAAAGACCCAGAAGAAACTCGAGGCTGCAAATGGCTTTGAAAACTATCGCAACTCCACGGCACCGTATTCCCCTTACGGCACCAAAGCGTAGTTGCGCGACTTCAAGACCTGGATTTTGCACCTATTAGACAATATTAACCTGTTAATTTGGGGGAATATCATTTGAAATATATCAAAACTGTTCTATTTGTGCGATTTATCAATTGCAAAGCTTATGGAGGATCATGTGAGGTGGCGCAGACCACGGAAAGGTTTCGATAGATCCTTCAGGGCCAAAAATATCTTGCTGTTATAAGCTGCTTCAGGGCTCCCTAGATAAACATTGTATGTGGGAACCAAGGGTTGAGAGGTAGTTGCTTTAATTTGATGAGGTACTGGGATGGTTAATATCCGATATGATATCTATGTTGTAATTAATAATGATTATAATGACTCTGATTATGCGAAAAATAAGGATTTTCAACTTGGTAATCTGCTATAGAGAGAAAGTTGAAGAAAAAGAATATGAAAATGAAAGAGTATATAAAGTGACCAATGTTAGTTAATTTGGTCTTTTCTCCCCGTACAAGTAAGGAGCTGCAGTATATACTAAAGTACGCATATTCGCCAACCTGTGGAACAGAAGCGAGACTTCACAAACCTGTTGCATTATTTGTGTTGTGCGTCTGCCCCATTGAAATTTCGAGCTTGAGAAACATCAGATACCGAAACCCGCGACGTCAAACCCCCTGCGACAATGCGATAGCTTCGACAGCACCTCCCGACTAAAACTACTAATTGAAGAACAGGCCTGGAGGATCTTAGCAGATGGCCTGGCTACCCTTCTCTACCTTCCTCCTCCCGGCGTTCGCCAAACCGGCCACATCGTCCGTCCTAACATCAACAACATCATCGCTCCTCCACTCCCTACGTAGTCAACCGATTCCTCCTACAATCCGAGCTTTCTCCACAACCTCACAAAATGCCACTTGGTTGATGCCCCAGAATGTGAACCAGCGAAAGTATCGTCGTGGTCAGGTTCATGTCGCTACCGGAGGTTCGGTCCGAGGTACTACCGTTGTTTGGGGTGATTTTGGTCTTCGGATGGTCGACCGTCACCGACGTATATCCGCTTCGCAGTTAAAAAACGGCGAAGAAACAATCCGTAGGCGGTTGCGCGGTATGAATTACCGTCTGTTCATGCGAATAAATGCCGGTATACCGATCTGGAAGAAAGGAAACGAGATGCGTATGGGTGGAGGAAAAGGTAGCTTTGATCACTGGGCGAGTAGAGTTAGTGTGATGAAGGTGATATTCGAGATTAAGGGAGACATTCACGAGAAGATTGCAAGAGATGCGTTCAAGTTGGCAGCAGCAAAGATGCCTGGTAAGTGCTACTTACGTGTGTTTTATATTATGTTAGGGAGATAGCTAATGAGGTGTCTCGGTAGGCCTTTACGAATTTGTAAAGAAGGGTGACCCACCGGTTATTGGATTGAAGAAACTAACACCAGAATACGCGCAAGAACTGATAGATTCGAAACACAAACTGCCATTTAAGTTGCAAAAAGTCCGCGAGATGCAAAAGGCTGGTATTGACGTTCCGCTCAAGGACGTTGTTCTCTCGAAAGACACGTCAATGACCCCTGGAAAGATAATACCGACGGCATGAACCTTGAATGTATAAATTCGTGTTCTTGTATATACCATTTAATACAACTATGTACATTATCTATCAACAAAACTATCTAGATATTGCAATGATAAGTGTGATACTATGGGTTGCTGTATGAATGACGTGAAGATACCCTGTGCACACTCTTATCGGAAGCCATTATGATTTCGATTTCTCTCTCATGCGGCTTCAGCTGGTATTCATTCTTCCACCACTTCTTCCAATCTAGCAAGACCGCCCGCTGCTTTTCTCGGTTCCAAATAACATTTTTTCTTCGCGGTTCTCCATGTACCATATTATATTGCCTGACTATTGTCATTATCTTTAAAAGTGCAACCCTCAGCTCTCTTCTTTCGCCTAATGACATTCCCAAGTTGGATAATATCACGCCCTCGATTCTTTCCATGATAATAGCATACCCGCGACAGGTTCTCCCCCCAAACTTGCCAAGAATCACCTCACCTGTAAGGTAAATTTCTGGCAAGACACCGGTACCAGAGAGTCGTTCACGAGCTTCGCACTCTCTATCTCGCCTATTACGCTACCGGTTAATGATTTTCTTCACTCAATTATAAAAGGGATTGACGACATACATTAATACACCCTCTTCACCTAACGCATCTCCAAAGAACTTGAGGATTGCAGGCTCTCCCGCAAAACTGGTATAGTAAACACCACGATCCGAATCCCCACCTCTCGATTCGCCACATTTCTCGATTTCGAAGATGTGTGTTATTCCTCTATTCTCGTCTCTGACAAACACCTTGTTGTTCTCCAGCATCATCAGATTGAATAAATGCGACGGTAAGCCGCTGTTATCAATTTCATGACTCAGTGGTCTTATTTCAGGCATCTCAGAGATTGATTTCGATGCCTCGATCTCGGACGATGGACTGCGACAAGACCGTAAAGGTGTACTATTTTCTGAGCCAGCGATATTAGAAGCAAGAGAGTATCTTCGAGGAGGTGGTGTAGCGGCGGGTGACATGCTTCGGGGTGGTGTCCCGTGTGTGAAGGAATTCTTTTTGGAGAAGAAGCCCGGATGGTTGAGTTTTGAAATGTAGAGTAGCTCATGAACTCGAGCGATTTGTTCTGTCGCTTCTAGGTCTATTTCTTGATTTTCGCTGTCGTCATCCGTCAAGTCCTCGGGGGGTGTTATGCTCATTTGACCGGCCGATAACGAGAGAACTTCGGACGTTGATCTTTTGAACGGGTGTAGTTACAACGACTGGAGATACTTAAATGTTTCAATTTGCAGGTACCGTGCAATTCTAGAGTTTGATGTCTCTAGTGAAGTAATAAATTTCACGCGTGTTTTGCTTGACGCCGGTAGCCTCCCTCCGAGTAGGCATTCAAATTTTACATGCTTGTCTCATTCAGACAATGTTTGGAGAAATGGAGAGCCGATATTTAATTCGGCTGTGTGACGTCTCCAAACTCTAAAAGTTTATTGTAGTACAGCATCATCTTGCTAGCTTAGCCTTCGACGTTCCCCCTTTTGGTATAAAAAATTGTTATTATTCAAAGCTTTGAATTATAAATACCACTGTGGACGGTTCTAATCCGCTGCAATCGTGGGAGCGGAAACTGAATTGGCAGATCGTTCTAGTCTCGAGTCGTAGTTAATCTCTTTTTCCTAAAGCTTCTGAGACTTTACGTGTTGTGGGAGCTAGAGAGAATGCAACATGAAAAGCAGGTAGCAATTGGAATTGATATCGTTGGTATGCATTTCATTTTGAATGGTGGAGTTTTGAAATCTTCCGAAGAATTTTTCAATATTTATGATTGAGTATTCTATATCTAATGTAACAAGTATCTGCGACTTCTGGAAAGCACTAACGTTGGAAGGCTTCGAGGATGGATTCACTAACCCATATCGAGACGAAAATAATAAAAATTCAGTGGCTCAATGCTAAACATATCATTACCACTGGCATAAGGTCCCGACCGATAGTTGCTACAGCTTCTGCCAGTTTGTGTTTCGTACTGCCGGGATCTTGAATTTTTGAGGTCTCCCAATCCATAAGCATCTATAATAAGAAGGACTTCGTTAGCTTTGATCTCATATCACACATTGTATACTCCATGAATATCTTACATCTCCTGTACCCGGTTGCTTCCCAACCAGTATTAGTGTTGTGTGTAAGATTGGGTCGATTTCCCTCAACTTCATTACTCCAGACATCGCAGTCGTGAAAACAGTTTCATGTTCTACCCATCTTTCAGGTGTTGCACGAATTACTTCCAGCATTTTATCTTCCTCAGGGTCTTCTCTGGGATCGGGCTCGCCAGCTGCGATTTTGTCTTCGAGAGTCTTAGAGTAGTAGGGGAATTGATCTAGCTTTGCTCGAAATTCATTGTTGAATGAATGCCAGTTGTAATATTCAGGATCCAAAACCTGCCCGGGTCCAAACTCGCATTTGTACTTCATCTTGACGCAGCTGTGAATATAGTAGCCTGGGTGAAGTTAGCACAGTAAGTATTCGATCCTGGACAGATACCCCTACCCATATAATACCAGTCATATCCTTCTTCGATCGCCAAAGCAATCTCCCTCATTGCACTCAACTTGCCCAGATTCCACTGCGAGAAATCGGTGTGATACCTTGATATTCATTCATGTAACCAAATTTAGCCACAATAAATTGTTTGCTTGTCAGTTTCGACTTACATGAAATAGACTCCGCTCACACAGTCAGGTAAGAGATCCAACACAGCTATCGCTATTAACCTGCCATCGAGATAGTAGCATTGGTGATAGGCTCCAATTCTCCGACCCTTTTCATCTACCGAATATCTCGGTTTGAAAGGGTTATTGCAAAGAAAGCGTCTAAAGCCCGACTCGCTAACATTGTCGTCTTTGTGAATTGCTTTTTGATAGTGTTCAAAAAGCTTGTACCTATTTACGATGTACGTTAGTTAAGGATGAGATAAATGTAGCGATATTTTCCTATACTTTTCTTCGGTGAAGGTGTTTGGTTCCAGACGGATTTCGAGTTTATGGGCGGGTTCTAGAGGATTCTTTTGTTTCAACGTGTCATGCTCAGGCTCGTGAACTCTCTCCAACAGATCAAAACCTGCACTCCGTTTCCTCTTTTTTTCTCTGTCAGGATTATTAGCGGGGGTTGGGATCTTCCAACTTTCAGCATAGGGTGCATCAACATACTGCCGGGGTGTGGGGTATTTCTGAGCTTGTTCACGTTTGTATTCAGTCCCAAGCATGTATTTTGTCCAAGCATTTGCCGCCTTTCTTTGTTTCTTGTTCTGTGATTGTAACGAATGGTCAAAAGACAATGCTGGTTAATAAAATGATTCAATAAGCGAGAGACACTCACCGGCTTAAACTTAGAAGCCTCCAACCTATTCACAGGCTTGGTGAGTACTTGTGTCATTTCGCTTCCAAACCGCAATATGAGCCTTTACCTTATTGTGTATTCCTGACAGCACGAATTCTTCATATCGGGCTTGTAGAGGATGTTACCGGACCTTCTCCATCCACGGTCTAGCAAAGCCTTGTATTCACTCGGTGTGATTCCAAGCACTGTGTCAATGTCATCTAAACCAGCAAGCATCATATATGATTTATCTATATTTTATTGAACAGCAATATGTATCAGTCTTTATCTCAACATCCGCTCAACTTGGGGTCGCGGAACCACAACTTACTGCCGACTTTGACATTGCAGTAGCCGCAAGAGCTGTCATTACAGCCTAAGACGGTCAAAATATATTAGTGCCGGGCTTTAACAAGTACTGCGCAGACGTGAGAGGGTGATCGAACCGTAGGGGTACATTATCGTGAAGGTATCAAAGAGAGTTTGGAGGTTGGACATCTTGATGACAGCGTGCTTGCCTCCAGGCGATAACTGGGGGACCACTCGAGCCTTGAAGTTGATATATTGGGCGAGTAACTTCAAGTTCTATGTCTTTCGCATCCAGCGGGTGAGCGTGCGCTTAGGATCTAGAACTAAAGCTTGCATAAGCTCGAGCTGGCGTTGCATGAGTCCCTCAGCCAATGAGGAAAGGTGTGTGTTATTTTGAACTTCAACACAACACACTCGTTAGATTCGAAAGCTTACTAAATGTATCTGGCATGCCATATCATAGCGCCAAGATAGCTAGACTTCCAGTTAGTATTTCTCTCTATATAGTTTCATGAATTTAGTGAAGTTATCAAAAAGATCTAAATGGAAAAATATTATATACATTTTAGTAGTGATCTAGATTGATTGGCTTTGTAGGATTTGGAGTGATTTTCAGCTTCATGTAACAGCGTTCAAATGATACAGGAGGCCCATCCTATAAGCAATTCGATAACGCGACAATGCTATGACGAACACTCTAGCGGAACAATGTGATTTTTTATTCAAACTGCGGGCTAGCGAAAAGCAGGCTGGAAACGAGACTAGTCTCAAGGTACATCTAAGTTGTCGACAGTCCAATCAAGCGAGAATGCAATAATGGGGCTTTCCGCTGGTGGCAAAAGGCCTAGAATATCCAGCTGGTCGAGCGCAGGGATTTAGACAGGACTTTCGTACACACCCATTCCAACCAAGGTGACTCACTCCCAGCTACCAAACCTCGACGACGGGCCAACTTCGCCTGAGATGGACGCCCAGAAAGCTTCATATCGATACAGCGACGTCTCGGATGCGGAGCGGGCTCGCCAGCAGGAAATCGCCTGTTACCTGAACGCTGCTTCCCTCGACTTCACCACCCCCGACTTCGATCCCGATGCCAGCCCTTCCGCCCGAGTCTCGGCCGACCCAAACTTGACGGCTTTGGTACAGCTGGGTGCCCTCCGCCTGGGCTGCGACCGCTCGTTTTTATCTTTGATCGATGGCGCCACGCAGTACATAATAGCCGAGGCCACTCCCTCAACATCACTCACCAATATCAACGCCACTCCCGAAGAAAGTGGACTGTATCTCGGCGTCACGCGCTTGGACGCGACATGGGGGGTGTGTCCGGAAACCATGAAGTTTTTCACTGACGATACCGGCTCCCTGACCAAGAACCGAGGCAATATCGTAGCCGACAGGACTCGCTACATCATCAAGGATTTCCACGCGGATAGCTGCTATGTCACCCGCCCGTATGTCGCTGGCTGGCCGCACATGCGGTCGTACGCTGAAGTTCCCGTCATATCACCACTCGGTTACGTTATCGGAGGCTACTGTGTAGTCGACAATAAACAACGCAATTTTGGAGACGAAACTATCTCGGTGCTCACGGAGATCGCCGCCACCATCATGTCACATCTGCAAAACGTTCGAGTCAGGCGAAACCAAAGGAGATCCGAAAGACTTGTTCGTGGTATGGATATGTTCATTCAAGAAGAGAGTGCCGTCCGAGAGCCATCCCTGGGCACTGGTAGCTTAACTCGGACCGGATACACAACAAGTATCACTCAATTGTCTATATCCGACCCCTCTGCATCACAATCAGCAGCCTGTACCGAGGCACCTTCGGATGCTGGATCTAACAGTTCTTTATCAACTAGTCAGGTTCTTCCAATGCCGGAGAAGCCAAGCCAACAGTTTTTGGGCATTGCCCCAGATCCAGCCGATGGAATGTGGCTTTCCGCAGATGCCTTGGCAGATTCTGGGGAAGTGAAGAAGGCATTCCGACGCTCCGCACGTCTTATCCGAGAAGCTATGGGAATGGATGGGCTTGTATTCCTTGACGCATGCCCTGTCGGATTTTCTAGCCGAAACCCCAAATCAAACATCTTTGATGGTGACCCATTCAAGAGTCGCCAAGACGATATCGTTGAATTTTTACCTTCAACAACCCCGAGCCCAGTCTTAGCATCTAGTCTTTTGAAAGGTAGGCCTTTGATTGTCCTATATACTGGCATGTTACTCGCTCATAGATTTCAGGTCATAGTACGGCATCAGATATTCCTGAAGGCCTTCTTTATCGTATGATAAGGAGATTCAAACAAGGCAAAGTTTTCAATGCCGATCAACATGGCCCCTTTGAGAAACGTTTAACGGTACCATCTAAGAGCGGTGATTTTATATATCCAACAGACCCAAATTGTGGAAACATTACTGCTTCCAGCGAAGCCTCAGAATTGTTCGGATGCTTACCGGAAGCTCGCTCCATCATTTTCTTGCCGCTATGGCATTTCCAAAAAGAAAAGTGGTTTGCGGCAATCATCGGATGGACTTCTGATGCTAAAAAATCCTTTGATCCAAGCGATGTCACTTATTTCAACGCCTTTGGTACCGCCATCACGGCTGAGATTTCTAGGTTGGAAACTCTCGCGGTATCCAAGGCCAAATCGGATTTCATTTCATCGATCAGTCATGAACTCCGTAGTCCACTCCGTAAGTAGCGTTGTTACCCAATGTGAATTCCTTTGACTAACCCAATATAGACGGTGTACTTGCAAGCGCCGAGCTTCTAGAAGAGTTTCTCAAATCTCCGGAAGAGAACAGGCTGTGTCACATGATACGCTCATGCGGCTTGACACTTCTAGATACAATGAATCACCTGTTAGACTACGCGAAAATAAATAGCCTGTCAGTTAATAGCGGCTCAAAGGGAAGCAACAGCTATGACGCGAAAGAAATTCCAATAAACGAAGAAATGACAAACTTGAGCAAACTAGTAGAAGATGTTGTTGAGAGCGTCTACGTTGGTTATGGCCATGAGAATAGCAGTCGCAACAGAATCAAATCAAATGTCACCGCTACATTGGCAACATTGGGTTCCATCAATGTAGAGCACTTTATCCCGGTTTTAGTAACATTCGATATAGCAGCCCTTCAAGATTGGAATTTCGGGATTGATAGAGGGGCATGGAAACGGATTGTGATGAACATTTTCGGCAACGCGCTCAAATATACACCTAGCGGGAGAATTAATATCAAACTTGACGTTGTCCGAGAAGGAGATAACCAGTATATACTATTTTGCGTCAAAGATACCGGAATCGGAATCAGCCAGGAATTTCAAAAATACAAAATATTTCAACCCTTTGCGCAGGAAAATGCCTTATCTGCTGGTACTGGGCTTGGATTATGTATAGTCCAGCAGATTGTGCAGCAGCTTGGGGGTAAGATTATGGTTCAAAGTGAAAGAGGGCTTGGAACGACGATTTCGGTTTCTGTGCCCGTACTAAGGCAGGTGACCTTGGGTTCAGAAAGCTCAGACCCCTCTCGGTCTCCTTTTCAACGCCTCCGAGGTTTGAAGCTCGGGTTTATCACGCCAGAAACATTTCAACCGAAGGAAGAAGAATTATTTGGGACAGCAAAGGCACTCCAAGATTATCGCACCACCCTAGTTTCTGCTGTAGCCCACATCGCAGAGAACTGGGCCGGGATGTCTGTAAACCGTGAAGAAAGCTGCAACGAGGCTCAAAGTGACGTTTACATCATCGATGACTCGATTCCGTCTGAGGATGTTTCCAAATTCATCGGTTCTCTTCATCCTACCATCGTTATTTCGGGTGCCGCTCCTTCAAAATTGAGTACCGTGAGAGTCAAACTTCCGTAAGTATATTATATACCAAGACAGTCTTCCGCATATATCAACATGTAACCTGACCTCTATCACAGGCTTGGCCCTCACAAACTTGCGAAAGTTTTGATTAACGCATTGGACCATTCGCCTCCACAGATGAGCACCCGAGATGTCTCCTCAAAGCCCTCGGACCACAGTCCCAACGTCGCTGTAGATCCCGCAACTAGTCAGCCATACCTAGCGACCCCTAACCTCGAGAAATTTGATCCCATTTCCATTCCTCCTGCTTTGGCAGGGGTTCCCACCTTATCAGACAAACAAATATCGGAGGCTCCAAAGCCAAAACATATCCTTCTGGTGGACGACAACGCTATCAATCTCAAAGTCCTTATTACTCTTGTCAAGCGCATAGGATGCACCTATTTAACTGCTTTCAACGGCTTCGAAGCTGTTCAGCTGTTCAAAGCACAATCACCAATACAGTTATTTTCGTATGTCTTTATGGACATAAGTATGCCTGTCATGGAAGGATTCACGGCTACACGGGAGATTAGAGCATTCGAAGCTGAAATGGGAGTCGCCAATCCTGTAAAAATCATTGCATTGACCGGGCTGGGTAGTTCGGAGAGTGAGAAGGAGGCCTTTGATTCAGGTATGGATATGTTTTTAACTAAACCGGTCTCGTTGGCAACATTGAAGAAGTTGCTGGTTGCCAAAAACACTGAGCAGGCTCAGGCTGAACATACGACCCGTTAAATGTGGGTGTTCTTTTTGCAAGGATAGATGAGGCACAGTTTATTACACTCTCTGTGATGTCTGGGTACAAGACCAGGCTTTACCAACATGTGATTTAAGCAAAAATCCAAACTTCTTTAAATTAATCCTAATCTTAATCTGATTCATTTCATATCAATAAAAACATGATCGTTTTTTCTCTTTATAAATTTTTAAAAATAATTATTTCGAAGTTTCTTGTTATAATCAAAGACAAAGAATACTCTATCCTCAATCGACTTGACTACTAGTATGCCCTGATTTTAAAAGCTAAAAGCTGATCAGCTGAATTCTAATCCTATTTCTCATCATCATCGCAATATTTTGATCGCTGCTTACACTTTTCAACTTGGGAACTATAGTACAATAACTTGAGTACTCATAGAACGTCTCATATACTGTCTGCCATCATCCATATGCTTAATATCTACGTAAACATGGTATGATGTAATTAGGAACAAATCCTGGCAGAACTCAGAATATGGTCAGCGCTCTAATACCACCTGACTTGCTATTGAAGCGTCAATACAAGATTAATCATTTGATAGAATTCAATGCCTACGTTTTAAAAGAATTCCTAATTTTGGTTTTCAATTTATCTCGCAAGCCAGATGCCGTCCTGGTCCCGTACAAAGCTTCCATTCCTAAGCTTTGATGAAACTTCGTTACGACGCAACCGTCGTGTAATATATTTCTATAGTTTTCTCCTCGAGACGTAATGCCATGACATGATGCCGTCGTATTCATTGACTAAACTTCTATGTAATCCAAAGTCACCAGCGTTTCTTCCTTTCTTTGAAGTTAACTCTACAACCTCTCGTCATCTCTGCTACAACTCTGCTATTTGCATTACTCAACCTCGAACTTATCTTAAATCACTCAATTTACGATCAACAATATGGCATCCCAAGCACAAGCAAGATTTGATCAGAAGCTCACCAACTTGCAAGACCATCTCGCCAATGTCTTGTATGAGACCGAGAAGGCCTATAAACGAATTGTTGCAGTTTCAATCAGATTCAAGTCCAAAACTGGCCCTGGCCTTCAAGAGAGAAGCTGCCAATCTCTGAAGGCAACACTGAAACGATACATTCGTTTCCCACACGCATTCACCTTCATCGAAATCATCGTTGAAGATAACAGCCCTCTCTTGCTCAAACATCCTTCCGGATTAGACGCAACCATTCTCGTCCGAGAAGAGATCGAGAACCAAGTGTTTCACCAACTCTTCGAACAACTCTCTGACCATGATCCAAAGCTTCTCATTTGCCAGATCATTGGAAGGGGAACTTTTCTCACCGACTCACAGGATGATCAAATGGTTCCAATGACTCCGAAGAACGGGTTCTTTGCAATCTGCTCGGAGGAACCAAAACCGGTCTTCGTCAACTACAAGTATCTCTTTGAGGATATCCTCATCGATCCAAAGAGTGCTCAATTCGAGAACAAACGCCACCGTCGTCTCATGCAAACCACGGATGTTCTCTTACTGCTCGATTGCAATTACCGCGGAAACCCCTTTCCAACCAAGCCAGCCAGAAACCGAACCGTCGAAATCATCTACGGAAAGAACAATGCCCATCATTTCACCAACCGATTCTGCAAAGCTTTCCAAAATATCGTCCGTCTCGCGTATGTCAACCCCGAGCCGAGCTCTATCTACGAGATGATGGCGTATGGGAAATCCTCGGCTCCAAACTTCCATCGTGTCATCGGATCCGCTCCCATTGTATTCCCAATGATGCCTCAGGACAACCGTACTGTATCGGACAAGGTACTCAAGTATCTCGAAGAAGATTTCGACTCCTATGAAACCGCCCAGCTCTTTTTCCCAATGGAGATCAGTTACTTTGGCGTTTCTACCGATATGTTGATCAAAGCATACAGGGATTGGGTCTCTCTTCTCAAAGCACTATTCGAAACGAAGCTAAGCTTCATCATCAGAGATAAGGTTTATGCCGCTAATGAGACTGAGATTGAAAGGATGGATAAGGCGACTGGGAAACGTTTCCACACCATTATCATTCTTGTTCCATTCCGCTACAGAAACCGGTTCCTCGAGTTGGACGGCAGTTGCGGCATCACTGTCAAACAGATCGACCAGGATGCTAAAGCGGAGAATGTTCGATTGTGCAATAAGCTTGGTGGGGCCACCACGTTTAGGGAAGTCAACCTCGGTGAATGGTTTGATCAACTCGATGCTAAATTGCGCAAGGCAAATGAGGAGAGGGCAGCTGCGAATATAGATTTGATTGAAGCGATGGGATATGAGGGTTTCAGAGATATTGGAAAGGGAATTCCACCAGGACCTGCAAATAAATAGTAGTCAATTCATACAGGCTATTGAAATTATCTTGTTTGGCCAATGCGTCCATTTCTACGGCATATTATTGCTCTTCTTTTATAGCCCCGTTCAGGATTCGAGTTCTCACATGGAGAGCGAAGAGACTGTGATTTCTATCGTGTACACAATTTTAAGCATATAATATTTCAATCATCTTAAAATCTGAGGCCTTTACAATAAACTCACAAACGTAATCGATTGTGCATTTAATATTAACTAGAAATATTTCCTATTTGAGACCTTGTTCTTAGAGTTCCTACTTTCTTATCTGAGCCTCTTGTCCTTCGCCTACCCCCTTCGACTCTGATGCCATCGTAGATGAAGTTGGTGCTCCCGACGGTATATTTCCTGTAAAAGGATTCAAGGATATTAGCCATCCTCTAAGCTAAGTAGCGATAAAGGAGCCTCTCAAAAAAGAGTTCTTAGATAGAATACACACCTAATTGTCCTTTCTCCGGTTGAATCTTTTCACTCTCAAGTGCGCCATATGGTGGATACTGAGGTGCATCGCCACCCGGGGAGACATCCATCATCTTATCCGCTTGAGGAGGTTCGGTATGCCCTACCTTCTTCGAAGATGGAGTTTCCGACATTTTTGGAGTACTGCTCGCGATATTGGGATTCTGACTGTACTGCTGGAGGTAGTTTTTTGCTTTAAAGCTTTAAAGTTGTAATTTAACAAGCAATCTTTGAGAGTTTTGAAAGTTGTTACTTATAAGATTGATGATTCTTCTCAAAACTTAGCGACGTAATGTCCTACCCATGACATGGTAGCACACCTAATGGCATCCAGTGGCCAAGCTCTGCAGCTGCTAAACTATGACGTTGACGTCAACGCAACGCGAAGCGAATGCATATACCATATTCGAATTACCACATGCGTATAAAATACATTAAAGAGCTCTTAAGAGTTTAAGAAAGCAAATCAATTGATCGAAAGATGATTGAAAGCTGCTATAGGATCTAAGTTTTAGAGAGGTATCTTCCGTCCCGTGGCCGTTTACGAGTATCATTATAAGAGCAATATAATTTCAAACTTCCCTTTCGTCTAGCAAAAAAACGATCTTTTTTTCATTCATTCCACTAGAAAAGCTCGTATACAAGAAAATAGACAAAAAGGAAATGCAGATTCCAAACGACTTCAAGTTTAAAAAAATCAATATTACCGCTCTTTACGAAAATGCCCACCTTATTCCTGCGGAAGTCTCGAATAACCACACTGTAGCTCAACTACCTTATCCTTCATATACGTATTGGCACAATTGAATCAACTTTTTGAACACCGGTCCGAAACTTCCTATTTCTGTTTGCACTGTTCCAAAAACACCAAGCGCTCCACCGATATTTTTATTTCTAACCTGAACAAAAGTATCCGTCAGGCCTTGAATTGCGTCGAGCGAGAACAAGTCATCGTTGTTGAGATGATCATAAAAAGTGTCCAGTCGTTTGCCCAGCTGTGAAACTTGGGTTTTGGCATCGGCCTGTGATTTGAAATATCAGCTGATCTGCTTCATAAACCGACTTGGAAGCCGTTTACTTACAGGAGCGTTTGCAATAACCTGGTCCATCTGTTCACTGACGACCTCAAATAGAAGGCGTGAGTGTTCCGGAATATGGGAGCGATCTCCTTTGGCTGTAAATCGTTTAGTGATTCGCTTTCCGCGAGAAAAATAAGGAATAATACATACGGTGTTTTGGCTTTGGGGTAGGGGTTTTGGGTGGAGGTGCTGTGCTTCCTGGCCTAGATCCAATTGCGCTAGATCCTCTAGGTGGTCCCATAGGCGGTGGTCCAGTCATTGGAGGTCCAGTCATTGGAGGTCCACTCATGGGCGGTCCACTCATGGGCGGTCCGGTCATGGGCGGTCCAGTCATTGAAGACGCTTGAGGGGGTGGAACTGAACCGTACTGGGAAGGCTGGTTATACGTTAATTGTGCAGATGGAGGGGCCGTATATGAAGTGGTACCAGGATGCATCATTCCTCGTCCTGGGCCCATTGATGACATTCCGGATGGAGCATTTTGGGTAGAAGACGAAGGCGTATAACGATTGGAAGGTGGACCGGTCGATAGAGTAGTCGGTGGCGCCGCATAGGATGATGGAGTATGTACACGGCCAGGGATAGTTCCAGTTCCAGGGAGAGTATGTGGCGGTGATTGAGGAACATAGGCACTCGAGGCTTGGCTACCAAAGTTACTGGGTTGATATGGACCCCCAGAACTCATTTGAGGCATGGATGCTGGTAGTTGGCCCGCCTGAGGAGGGCCCTCGAGAGGAGTACCAGCTCTTTGTGGTGCTACAAAATTGCTAGCTGTCGGCGATGAGCTAAATCCCTGCGTATGGTGAAATGTCGAGACGCCAGCACCGGCGTTAGATGGAGTTGCCTTCCTCCGCGAAGCCTCAAAACCCGGAGGAAGATCGTTCCAGTGGGGCAAATCAGTACGCTGCGCGGCGGGCACAATTGGATTTGTATTAGGGGGTTGTGAAAAGGTTGTTGGTGGAGGTCCGGGACGATAGCCTCCATGAGCGTTATTGCCTACACCAGGAGGCTGATGTACTTGAGGAGTAGCTGATGGGGTTGGTGTATATCTAGACGATGTTTGCACTGTTTGTTGCGGTGTGTAACTTGTTGGTCTATCATAACCTGATGGTTTATAACCTTGTGAGTAGGGCTGAGTCGGAACCGTCGAAGAACCCAGTTGAGGTTGGGAAGCTGGAGCGACTCCGGGATAAGGCGACCGTGCAGCAGTCCTTGCTGGCATGCTTGGGTTGATGTTGCGGGGTGCTGTTGGCTTCTTCGCGACGGCTTGCCCAGAAGCGATATTTACACGGCTCCGTGATATCTCCGCTGGCTTATAGCCCGTTGGTACTAAGTTGAGATACTTAGCCGCAATTTCAAGTTGTCCTTGGGTTGCTAGAACGTCGGCATATTCGCAGTATATATCATAAAGAGGTGCAAGCTTCCAATCGGACGTCGCATTCATGCCCGCATCGACAAATTTAGTTGCTTGTCGGAAGACAGTTACCTTCTCAATCAGCTGCTGGATAGATTTCACATGGATGCTGAAAGAAGTAGAGCCTTCTGTTGGGGTTTCTAAAGCAGCAGCTTCGTGTTCTTTGTATTCTTCGATCCAAATGCCGATAACTTTATCCAGCCGCGAGCTGGAGAGGTAACAAGTTGCAGCATCTTGGCGCTTCTGCATTTCGCTGCTAGATTTTTGCTCCACTTCGAGTCTTTCACCTAAGGCTTCACAAAGCTCTGCAAATTCTTTGTCTTCTGCGAACGTGCAGATAGCACAGAGAACTTCTTTCCAGTCGGCAAGGTCAGCATTATAGACAACATCCCAAAGATTCTTTCCTACAACAGACGCCAACAGTCGTATATAATTTGGAGCATTCGTTTGTTTGCTAAAATATGCTTTCTGGACTTTTTGCAACGAATTTTCACCGCCAGCAACAGCAAGCATGAACGCATCTGATAACCGATCTTCGCTAATGCAGATATCGACTGCGCGCTCAAAGTTCCCGAGAATCAAAGCCCGTGTGATATTTTTGTCCGCTTCAGACTCATTTCCTGCAAATATGCTGAAGGGATTGTTCGTACGTGCGCCCTTTGTCGACGAAATTTCGGTCAGGAATGCATCATCGTCCTCGCCCCCAAAGATCGCAGAAAGACGCCTCTCCTTTGATGTGCCATTTACTTGGGTTTCTCCAACCTTTTCTCCCAATGCGTCGGCGGCGTTAGATGCATCCGCAGAGGATTCAGGAGTGAAACCTAGAAACTCAATAATCTTTTTCTTTGGTGACGCGTCAAACAAGGTTTTTAAAATTGTCCATTCAGCCTTTTCATTTTCCGAAGAGAGTTCTCCTATTCTTTGGTCGCAAAGAGTAGCAAAATCACCATCTTTTAGAGCAGTTTCGAAAGCATCCGTAGCAGATCGTACATCCGATTCGACCGCTAGTGTTGTAATTTTGAGTGTTGACTTTTGTCCAGCAGGCGTGCCGAAACTAACTAGTTTACCGCCAAAGCCAAAAGATGCTCCCACGGGTCGTTTGTACCATCTTGGTGCCTGTTTCAGAGAAAAAGATGGACCTTGAGGGTCGAAGCTAGCTTGGTTGAAAAAGTCCTCTCCGTCTAACGCACCAGACGTGGAATCTACCTTTGAGGATTGGCTTTTACTCTGCAGTGACCGGATGCTTATTTTACCATCAAACGATGCAGAAGCCATAATATTTGGATTTTTGGGGTTAAACCGGGTCTGAAACATCCAATTTGTTCCAATAGGGAATTCGCCCAAAACCTCGCCAGAATTGGGGTTCCAGCATATCGTTCGATTATCTTTTCCAGACGAGAGCAAAATGTCAGGATCTTGCTTGCACCAGTCGAGCGAAAGAACGCCTTGGTCATGGCCGGTCAATGTCTAGAAAATGTCAATCGCCGCGCAAAACTACTAAATTTGAGGTAACTTACTCTCTCTGGGGCATTCGCATTTCGAAGATCCCAGACCATGATGACCGGATTGGAGTCATCAGGTAACGCGGTAAGAAGTTTTGTAGTCTATGTTCCAGTCAGCAGTAATCCACTATCTTCAATTTTTTCAGTTCCTACATTTTCAGGATGCCATGCGACTGCGCTAACTTCCTTTCTTCCCAGATGGCTCAACGTGAGTGATTCCTTTTTCTGTTTTACATCCCACACAGTAACCAAGCCATTTTTGCCCCCTGACAATAGGATATGAGGAACCTTTTTATTCCAGTCAACGGATGAGAAATCGTCGGCTCGAGCAGCACGTGTACCGAGGTGAAATGGATTAGCGGTGTTGTTAAGATCCCAAACGTAAATCTAAAAGTAATGAGTCAGGGCCAGTGAGATTTTCAATATATAGATATCCTCATACCTCGCCTTTCACACCCGCGGTCAATAGCAATTCGTCTTTGAAAGGATTGAATTGTAGGGCCTTAATAGACCCAGTATGCTTCGATAGAGATTCAAGAGTGCTTCTGTGTAGCCAATCAGATCCATCATTAGCTCAGCCAATTTATTAGCAATCAGTCCAGAGGCTGCTGAAAAACTAGCGACTAACGTTTCCCCGCTGAACAGCGAGTCTGCTTTCCAAAGGTCAAGCGTCCCATTTTCCAAAGCACCGGCTATGACACCTCTATTACCCCAGGCTATGTCGTGAAATCTAGAGTTATGAAAGGACTTTCTTTAGTTTATTACTTTCGATTAGGGCTTTTATCGGAGAGCTACCTTGCATCAGTAGTAATTGAGGCTTTTGGCGTCAGCTCCGAAGCTTCGCTAACACCGCTATCAAGATCTAGGTCCCATAGCTCCAAGTGGGTAGCATTGGAAAAATCAGCATCGACCGCTCCAGCAACTGTACCGGTAGCGATCAATGGACGGGCCGACTGTTCCGACCAGGCAAAAGTTGCCGTCCGAGGAATTCGTAGGTTCACCATGTGGGAATTATCTTATCAAGGTCCCAACACGTTCGTGAGTTCAAGTTGGATAGCGTGCCAAGCGGGGAGCAATTGCGATCTAGTAACGAGGCGCGTGAGATGCGAAAAGTTAGAGGTAGAGTATCGGAGAGATGTGGTGTCTAAATAATACGAGCAACGGGTAACGTGGAGGGAAGAAGTTGTGGCCGACTTCTCTGGTAGGATGCGTAACCTAGTGCCGTTGACATGCTGGAAGTTGAGACTTGCCCTCCACAAATCCCCCGCCACAACGCTTCTCCTCGTCAGCCACCGTGGCGAAACTACCCTTCCAAAACTCAACGCAACGCGAAATTAAGGACAAGTAATTCAACTATTCGAAAGTGTTCCAGCTGGGGGCGGTCTCGCGCGTAGCCAACCACCTCGACACTAAATGCGCAACGGTAGTAAACCCACCAGGCCTAGCATTGAAAATCTAGATCAGGTACTTAAGTTTTGAAGTAAACACTCAAGTACTTAGTTCCTTATCCCGTTAAGCAGATACCGAGACGAATTAAAGTCGTGTCATTAGAGGACTAATATATATAAACTACCACATTATATATATACATATATAGGCCAGGGCATATAGGGCTCTCGTTAGGAATATTGCTTAGCTTTATCGCTAACCATCTGCAACATTTATCTTTTAATCGTTAATGGGGTATTTAGATGTACACAAATTTCAATTTTTCCTCCTATAAACACCAAAAGTCATCCAGCAAGGTAAATATGGAGAATATATCAATAAAAAGAGCACCACCTTGTTCAAAGCCCAGCCAATCGAGCCTGATCAAAAGTCCCAAAATCATAAAAATTAGTAGTAGACCTAATAAATATAAACTTCCATAAAACTTTGCCTTGACCTGGTCCCGTAAACCAGACAACACAGGTGCGAAGCTTGTCTTTTCTTCCTAACGCAACGCCAAATTACGGGTGTTATCAGCATCGACGCACCAATCTTCCAGAATGCGCACCTGGGCACTAACAGGGGTATCGTGAGTATCGCTATTGAGGGGATCATAAATTCCGGGACCTTGTTGGTTAGATAGGTTTTCAAAGAACTCTAAGGCGGATAATACGAGAGGATCCGTTGCATCTATCTCTCCAAAACTAAGATCTAGAAGATCAACCTTGGACTGGCTAGGAGCACCAGTATTTTGCAAGTTATTAGCCTGATCCCTTTCGTCAGAAGTCTCCTTTTCGATTATTTCCTCGATATCGATATCATCTGCGTCGTCATCCATTTCAAAATCCGCAAACACCATCTTAAATGCGCTAGCCCGCCATATGTCATCAGAGCCACATTTACAACCAGGATCTTTCAGGTAAGGCTATTAGCAAGTCGTTATGTGCATGAAAGAAGAAGAAAGTATTCTTACGCTGGTTACTTATAGTTTTCCACTCTGATGCCCAGACGCTTCCTTTCGCAACTTTAAAAGGATTGTAGTCTAATTCGACTAGAGTCTCCCCCCAAAGCGACCACAAGCATGGTCCTGGATTCCACCCTTTACACAACGCGTAGTCTGTCACTGTTAACCCTCCATTTGTAACACCCATAACATCGATCGATAAATCATGGATCAAATATTTTAGCAGAGTCTTCAGAAGCTCCATTCTTTCGGGTGAATCTAGGCAGACAGCTACCTTCGAAGCTCAGAGAGCATAATGAATGCAGTTCTCCCCTTCAGATGTGTTAATGTGCGGGTTTGCGCCATGTGATACCAATTTCGTTAGGACTTTGACCACGTCGTAGGGTGGTCGTTCGTGTTCGAAAGCTAAAGGATAGGGCACTGCCTGAGTACCATTGGAGGGAAAGGATGGAAGATCCCAAATCTCCTGCAGCGTGTAGTCGCAGATGACTTCATGGATCAGCGTGGTCTTCTCCGTCCTTTTGGGTGGCCACAACAACAAATCATTGATATCGTAAAACTCTGTTACGTCACTCAAAAACTGTCCCCAGTGCTCCTAGTAATATTGAAGGTCAGCGTCTTCGTCCGAAACTCACTAAGCAAGAAGACATATGTACATATTTCATATACTTGGCAAAAGTTAGCATGTTTGGTGAAGCCCGCAGC
This sequence comes from Arthrobotrys entomopaga, assembly GCA_012184315.1. Lineage (NCBI taxonomy): Eukaryota > Fungi > Ascomycota > Orbiliomycetes > Orbiliales > Orbiliaceae > Arthrobotrys > Arthrobotrys entomopaga. The sequence goes on from LDDX01000170.1 coordinate 88,282, forward strand.
ATAGGATTGGAGCCATTATGCAGGAGAAGATTTATGACGTTCATGCTGTACCACCCTTTCGCTAATGAAAAAGTGTCATAGCTATCTGTTAAAAGTTTAGGCCGTTAAATAGAGTTATAAAGAGTAGTAACAGATTGATGATTTCGTTCGGGCGCATCAAAGGAAATAATGATTGCTTACTATTATCCATATGATTTATATCAGAACCTTGGTCTATGAGGTACTTGGCAATGTCAATCCGATTTCTCATCAAAGTAGACGTTTCAGTTTCGAGGCCGATATTCAGACAGTTTTTATTTGCCGTTATAAGAGAACGCTAAATTAAAATATAAAAAGTCATATACATTAGTAAACTGACACTGTAATTAAGGCCTACAGCTTATCTGAGAACATAGTTAATTTTTTCTATGCTTACCATAAGAAGACTTTGGCCTGACTTATCGCAATCAAATATGCTAGCGCTTTTAGAGTTAATGAGGTGCTTTACTTTGTCAGTTTCTCCGAAAACGATCGCCTGCAAAACATCAGCGTCATCAGGTATTATAACTCGACAAGTTAGCCCAGCATATACTGTGTGGTTTTGTTGCAGTATATCAAGCACTAAGATCGCACTAAAGCCATCTGCTTTAGGGATATAAGTGAATCTAGTGAGATAACGCGAATTATTGGAGGAATTGTCTCCACCTCCTTCTTCAATATATTGGTGTACTTGTGAAACACGCAGAATCGACTCGCGTTGTTCATACAGATAGACTCGAGTGTCAGTAAACTTGCTTCTATGGTGTTGCAAAGTTTTTATATTCGGAGCTGCCGGTAGACCAGATTATTAGTTAATCAAGTACTGAAGTAATTAATTAAAGAAGGGTTTTGCGTAATTTATTGAGAGTTGGTGAAGAATTTACTTTTCTGGCCCAGCACCACGCTGTCGGAACTTCCCACCAAAGCCGCTAACTTCATTGCTTTCCGCTGCTGATCTGCTTCATCGAAACTATCCTCCATGCGAGATTTTTTCAATACTCCAAATTTACCCTTACCAGCATATCGAATTATTTTCTGGACTTCTTCTAGCACTTGAAGGGTCTGCGAAGCAGGCACTTTTGCTTCTTCACGGGTGACCGCGGCTGCGCTCAGTTGATAAAGTTTCCCCGTCGCCTTTTCAACTTCGTCTTGCTCGCGTTCTTCAACAGATCGGTGAAAGTGAGTATTGTTGAACGTTTCAACCTGCGATTCGATTGAATTCAGCGTCTCGGTGACCTTATCAAGGCTGTTGCCAACCGATGTTTGCAAGCCCTGCACCACCATCGAGTTTGTTTCTAATTCCGTTGTAATCGTTGTTTTGACGTTGTCCATGAGGTTCAAAGTTTCGTGCTGGACCGTTGAAACTTCCGAAATTGACTGGGATATACTGGCTATACCAGATTCGATTAGCTGGGCCGTTTCCTTCTGTGATTTCCTACCAAGCGAATATATGTAAGTATTCAATCTTGCTCGAAGATCAATAAGGTTTGACAGGGGATGATATACCCTTGCACCAACTGCAAAGAGACCAAGATGCGATCATAGTAGTTGTGCAAATGAGTCTCATACTTCTTAGCATCGTTCTCCAACAATGCCATCTTGAACTTCCGCCATGTTTTCAGACTCGAATGCTTTCTAGATCTTGGGTTCGGCTCCAACCACCCTTGAAGCCTTTTATAAAACTTGTCGAGATCATCTTCGCACTGTTTCGATACTGTGTATAATCTCGAGTATTTAATCTTGTCTTGTGGTAGTTTGAAGACGTCGTTAACTTCTGTTAGAACTTGGGCGAGATTCTGTATTACACCGAGAAAACTTTCATAATCTTCTTCCGCATCTTGATATTTAGATACCGTGTCCGCGATAAATTTTACTGCTTGTAGGCCAAAAACGAAAACTCCGACGACGTTTGCTCCGATACCAAGCGCGTCCAATCCTGACATAACTATTCGGGCATATAACGCTTCGAAACCGACCAAGTTTAAACTAACAAATGCCCAAGTTACTCCAAAAATACAAAAGAACTAGCAGGTACCGGCCGGAAACGACTGAAAAAAAGAGCCCTAGATTATATAATGACAGAATGAAAATGCGAATGAACAGCAAAAATGCGAAGTAGATTCCCGGAGCTTTCATTTATGAGGCCCCCTTTAATGAACCCTAGCAAGACCATTCGCCATGTACGTATGTACATGTCACGATCGCGACATGTCATACCGCGCGCATTTATTGCACAAGCCCACTTTGCTCAGCCTTGAAAAAGACCCCAGAATGCAGCAAATCGTAGGTAAAGGATCAGGCTCCTCATCAGGCATCTCTGTGGTACAGCGCGAAATCGCAATATTCATTGGCTCGCCTAACACCCCGGCCGTCCGCCGCGTTCCGCGTTTCAGTTGGGTTGGGCGATTCCTGCGTTGTTTGTGTGATATTTTCCAGCACTGATTTCTTGCGTCTTAGGCGCTTGGAGGAGCTATATTTAGATGCTTATTCGCGGAAGGGACGTCCAGTGGAATTTAAACCGGATTCTTGGTCTGGGGGCAGGCTTCTTATTCTTCCTTTATAGGTTGCAAAGCGCTGCTATTTCCAACTTTATTGACTAAAATACTGCATTTCACCTAGTCTGGGGGACGCTTCCGGCGTGCAAACCATTTCGCCAATTGACTGCTTCAAGCTTTGTAAACTAGCTGGACCTGGGCTAGTTTTATGGTCAAGAAGCTCAGCGGACTTGGCCAATGCCTTGAAGCGCTTCCAACACATATGTATAAAATTCAAATTTGGTTCTTCAAGGGCTTGCAACGATATACTACGACCATGTGTTTGTCGATAGACTGATAGAGCTATATCAAGATCTCGAGTCTTGATTGTGCATGGTTAACGTTCAGCGGATTTACCCAGTCCTGAGTTCCATCCTATGGCCATATATGGTGTACCGTTTCAGCTTATACCTGACCAAATATCATATTTCAATATTTATTTCCAAGAACCCAATATTATATTATGATATATCCACCTCAATGGTACATCAGTAGGGGTATACAGACTTACAGAGAATAGAGATTTTTAACATTTTCTACATTTTCCATTTTTGCAAAAATAAGTTGTCTCATAGCTGCAGAAGTTTTACAAATATCTTACCATATTATGACATATAAAATTTATACTCAGCAAAATAATTACAAAAGTTATTTTTTTCTTCTTTGTAATTTCTACAATTTTAGGATCTTTAGGATCTTGCAAATCTGAGTTCCCCTAGTGTGCTCACCTTGATCACTTGAGGTCTCTAACTAGATTTCTAGCTGTGTTATTCTACGACATGGATTGTCTTCTTCTCGATTTCTTGGTTCTTTATAGCAATGGATCTCTAGATATATCAACTATCTGCCAAGTGAAACGATATCACGGCCGTTATTCTCAAAGTAAGGATGCCAAGTTTCTCCACACAATCTACAAAAATAAACGTCGAAACCTTAGAATATGCCGAACAATGAACTCTACTTTTTCCGTAAGCCACAATGCCATTCTAGTTTCGGAGCCGATATACACCCAAAAGGTTCTAGAAATAAACCCCATACCACTACTAGTATACTTCTCGCCTGGTGGTTTCACTACATTTCAATGTTAGTCATCGCTTCCCCACGAGATCCCCGGATTCTTCACATGCTTCTTATCCCCTCGACCGGGCCTACCCGCCCGGCCGTCTACAAAACATGTGAAGACTCGCCAAATATTCGGAACGACCCCTGGGCATCACATCAAAATCCCTCGAAGCAAAACGAAACGTGCGGGACCCGCTTACTCCCACCCCTACCTAGCTAATATTCCTCCTTCGTTCAAGCTAGGTCTTACCATAGATTTCTGATCTCTACAGCTACACCTGGAATATTCCGTTCACAAGGGTTGCATTATCGTACGTGTGTTACTACAGACAATCAACCTGATATCTGAGATTATTGGGGATTTGTATATTCAACGGAGTCCGAAGCGCCATAAAAGACATAGCCGACGTAACCGATATAGCCCCCGGCCATGCAAAGTTAGTTTTAAACGAGGTCGATTCGAGTCCGGTGTTACATACATACATACATACATACATACATACATACATACATACATACATACATACATACATACATACATACATACATACATACATACATACATACATACATACATACATACATACATACATACATACATACATACATACATACATACATACATACATACATACATACATACATACATACATACATACATACATACATACATACATACATACATACATACATACATACATACATACATACATACATACATACATACATACATACATACATACATACATACATACATACATACATACATACATACATACATACATACATACATACATACATACATACATACATACATACATACATACATACATACATACATACATACATACATACATACATACATACATACATACATACATACATACATACATACATACATACATACATACATACATACATACATACATACATACATACATACATACATACATACATACATACATACATACATACATACATACATACATACATACATACATACATACATACATACATACATACATACGTAAATACCCTAGCATCATTAATATTTCTTTATGCAATAACGGCCGGGACGAGATGTTGGAATTGGTATGGTGTGTGATTGAGGGCCGCCAGTTTTCAAACGTTAAGTTTCGCGTGCATACGCACACGTATCAAGAAATAAATCGTGAGCACGAGGACAACGTTACTCGGTCGAGTGTATCAGCATCAACTCAATATTTTGAGGTTGGAATATAATACACAAAATTGTGAAACGAATCTCCAATATAATGTGCATGCATGATTCGATGCACAGACGGGAGCAAAACCTCTAAGATTCACGAGGTCCGGAAGAACCTAGGTAAATACTCAAAGTAGTTAGAAGACAGATACTTCCCCCGCGCCGGACGAGCGGGATATTCTTAAGCGCAGATCAAGTGATCGGAATGTGCATATATATATGCAGGAACGGGTCAAAACGTAGCGCCAATTCATATATGCATTTTAATTTCTCGACATTCGCTTCCAAAAACCACTTTCAAAAAAAAAAAAAAAAAAAGGCGGCTCTATCATGAGCTTCCAAATTTCAATTATCTGGTTGGTAGGATTCGATTCATGCAACCATAATATGCATGAGTGCACATAATTATTACTCGATTTGCAAAAAAAAAAAAAAGTTACCTCGGCATCTATGCATAAATGCATTGCATCTGAGCCTGCGCTGATCTTGAAATCAGATATGGTACGTACTCGAATTCAAGAATCTTGCGGCCCCTGGGACCACAAAAATTCGGAACCGAGCCCGCGAGTTTCCCAAGATTTACTATTAACTCCAACTATGGACTCAAGTTATCGAAAAGAGCTCGCCAGGTATATTTTCGGATGAATCACCCAAATAGCTAACCGCGGGGGCGATCCGCGAGCTATAACTTAGCTACAAAGTGGGTCGCAGCTCAGGATGTCAATAGAATCCCCAACGCAACGTACGCATGTTCGTCTTCAACGTGAATTCGTGACATCTTAGTGATATCTGTGCAACCATAAGAGTTTCGAAAGCTTGCACTTAAGCCGCGGTTTATAATTTTTCAAGTGCAAGTTCCAGAGCCGAGTTTAAGATATCAATCGGCCTGAGATCTACAACACGCAGCTCGCTAGGGCGGGTGCACTGAGAGTATATATATATATAAAAATTTGATATCAATCAGAGCTTGATTATTGGTCGGGTAAGGCTTCCCTCCCGTTCCTTTCGCGAGGTCTAAAATATTATTATCACAAACCATGTTTTTGATGTGGATACTGATACTGAGTTGATTATAATATGAAACTATAGCTATGGTATAACCATAACAATGATCCTTTCGAATTGATGAGGGGTTACAGAGCATGTCAATTGCCCGGTAAGCATTTTAAACTTTCTGCAAATCAGATTTTCAACTTGTATCTTGATCGTAGCCGCCACACGCAAGGTCAGACCATCCCAGATATCCTGAGTAGAATGAACCGCTGCAGATAGCGCTATAGCTTTCGTTCTCATCAGATTCCCCACTTTTCCCACGCATGAATTCGAAGGAACTTCCCAGAAATAAGGAATATTGGAAAGTAAAAAAATTTGAAGAATATTCGGAAATTGTAGGCTCACAGCCCGCATAAATTAATCAGAGAAAGCGAAAAGAATCGCGGGGCTGACTTCCAGTTCTGTCGAAAGATCGCAAGGATATCCGGGCGGGTACCCCAGATGGGGCAAAGGTTCAGACCTGGGGTAAGAGAACCTGCACTGCACTGCACACGCAAACAAAAATTCAAACTGCACGAAAAAAAAAAAAAAAAAAACCGTCCTTCTGTCGTTCGAATCCGCGCTAGCGATCTGCGAGTAATTTTTTCATGAAAATTGTGTCTACTGTCCCTGTTTTTTGTTTTTGGCGGTTCCAATTTCCAATTTTTACCCCTCACGCTACATACATGTACATACCGCTCAAAGGGACAAAGCAAAGACTCTATGTAGACGCCATATAAGTCCGTGCGTCTTATAAGCTTACCTCGAACGAGCATGTCGGTACCATAGCTCGATCGAACTCATCTGTAGAAGAAGAGCAGAAACAGAGACATGTTTCTGGCGAGACTTTATTGATTTTTATTTTTATTTTTTCTATATTTTAAATATTTTATTATTCTGTGCCGATAGACGAATGGGGACAGGGGTAATTGGCTGAGCTTCCCAGCCGGCAACCGAGCAACCCACCTTCGGCAAGTCGAAGCATCACATGTGAAAGAAGGAGAAGGAGGACGGGTTGACGATGGTCCAGGCGCATCAAATATCAAATATCAAAAAAAAAAAAAAAAACTCAAAGTGGACTTGCGATCCGAGATTATATTCCCAACCCCTGGAATCCTGACCATTGCCTGACGTATCGATTAGGAGTTGAAGAACAGGTCTAGAAAAATTGAAAAATTATAATGCACGTTTCGGAGACAGAAAACGAGATGAGCTTTTTTGGCTTGGAAATTTGGCAAAAGAATGAGAATGACCTTTTTTTTGATTTCGGCAGGAGCTGATGTCTTGGAAATTAGCAGCCTCACCCCATGTCCTGCGAGTAACGTGAAGCAGCTGCATACGGTGGTCGAATGAGAAGAGGCGGATATGGATGACCGTTTGGACACCATCGAAGGTAGCCTGGGAGCCTTGTTTCTCGAAAACGTTAGAAACGTGTATATTTAGGAAAATGTGGATCTGAGACTTGTTTGGGTCGTTTTGAAAGGATGGGTCCGTCGTAGTCAGCAAGATCGAGAACGGGCGACGGAACTGTTGAATATTATCCTCGCACCTCGCAGAAGTCGAAGAATGTAAAGGGAACGTAATTCGAAGGCCTGTGCTTCCATGCAGGACCGATCATCTGTAACGGTGGCGCTGTCGGCCATCAAATCTCCAATAATGGCCATTTCGGTAGATGCCTGAAGATAGAGGAGAGAATCCAGAATAGAAAAGGCGACTCGGAGCGTATCTACTCTCAGCTCAGCTGCAGCTATAGCCAAGGTACTTGTTTCTTGGTAGCATATACGGGAGATATACGGGTGCGTATGCGCATGAACATGCCTCTTTTTGCGGGGTAACCCTGAACTTGTCAGAGATTCCAGGTCGTCGTATTTTGCAATGGCAAAGTGGTTCCAAGGAACCTGAAAATAATAATATATGGGAAAAGGGTATACATGCATCGCAAGAGCTAGCACTGTCGCTACTGTACTGCTCTCCTTAGCTTGTTTGGAGTTTTGGAGATCCCATCTAAAAGCTCCCGCAGATACCCAGTCGAACCAGGCAGGCTGCATCATAGATTATCTCGTCTCATCACATTAGACCTGTATACTTGCTCGTTCGTTCAACTGTTTTAAACAATTTTGTCTACATATACGACCGATCCCCGGGATCTATTGTCGCATCGTTGTCTGCGGTGGGTTTCGCCAATCAACATTATTGTTTTAGGTGTGCTATTAAACACCCCGATCTATTATACCTGAACCAACGATATCGAAAAAAAAAACTGGAACATTGCATAACCAGACATCATCGCAAGAAACATTTTTGAGCGAGGCTAGCTAATTAGCTGTGGAGAATTAATTTGCAAGCACTGCACTCTTGGAGCAACCCTTGCAAAACACACGGATCCGGATTTTGCGCAACTGGCGGCTCGAGGCAGCTTATAATACTATAGTACTAGGAGGAGCTTATTCCGACCGTGGAAAGCATACTTAAGCATATACCGCCCGGCACCTTTTCTTTTGGGCAGTTTTCTTTGTACCTACCTGCCTTTGAGACATCTAGTACGCGTAGACGGCGTTAACGTATACCCTCGACGGGCCCAACCATTATAGTACTAGCACTTACTCAACTCCTGTGTTCTTCTTTAAAATACATTTTTTCTTCAGCTGAACACAATAATAGCTACTAACCTCTTCCCGCTACTCAAATACTTTTCAAGCCTCTAGCTCTGTCTCTCTCTGCATTCGCTATATATATCAGCGGACATATATATCTATAGACTGCATAATATTACATCAGTCGGTACCGTCAGCTCACCAGCCTCGAGCACCTCGACGTCAACATATCCAGCTCATCGCATCGGGCATCGCCAGCTTCCACGAAGGAATCAGGTAGAGAGTAGGCCTATAGGGAAAAAAAAAACGCATCACGGCCACTTCGATTGAAACATACATACAGACAGACACCGTTGGGTGTGGTCCAAACCCTGCGCCTGTGGAAACCCGCTGACCAAAGTTAGCTGCAGTGAAGCTGCATACATACACATTCATCTCACTAGCATAGCCAAAACCGACGCCCGAAAACAAAAACACTTAACTAAAAAGAATTATTACCCTGCAAGTCCCGACAGCATTATATTACATCTTTAAGATCCAAAATACTTGGATCTAATATAATCCTCCCCCACACACAAGCTGTTCCCTTTCGATCCCCGGCCAAATCCTGTTCTGTTCGGTCGGTATTACGATTTCGTCGCTTGTCACGAGGTTCGAATAATTACTGCTTTGGACAAAGCCCCCAGATTCACTCACCTTGTTCAACGTGAACGTTAACCCCGCCATCGAGAATTTAAGAAAAAAAAAATTTTAATTATAATAGCACCCGCATCCTCCGCGTTTCCTAATACACTCGAGGTTATCTATTTCAAACTTCTCCATCAATTACTCCATTGTTCGAATATTTAACCAGCGGACATACGCCGGCTCGTCGGATTTTCTCAAATTCGCTTCCCGTTTCAAAGTTGCGACCGCCCTTTCGCTTTTTTTTCTCGCTAGGCATTCGAAAGCGGATGCTGCATAACCTTCGGGGACTTTAGCTTCAAGCAAATCAGAGCCAGCACTGCCATCCAGCTGGACCTCACCGCTTTCTGCCTGTTTCTGCAGCTAGAAGAAAAAAATCTGCACATTCCATACATACGTAGTATAGCGGCACATCCAGGCCCGAACGAAACCGTATACTCTTAAAAAGAAGGGGTCTCGGATTAAATACAAGGGTTTTTTATGCAAATCCCCGGATTATAAACGCATATCCCGCTAAAGTTCTCGAACAAAAACCCGGGTTCCAACCGCTCCACGTTCGCATTCGACGACGACTATTAATAAGATTCACAACTCAAAAAACACCGACATCTACTCGACGCAGACGCTGTAATTAGCGAACGACAATGAGAATGACCGCTCGGTCACCACCAATAATGTCCAATCCTTTCAGTTGTAAGTCATATCCATAGAGTACTCCCTTGGATTATTGAAAACCGCTTTCAGAGTCGCTAATCTCACGCGAGCAGTCCCCGAATTCGACAGCTCCTCATTCTTCCAAGCTTCTTTCGCGTCCCCGCCGCCGGCGCCAGCGTCAGGCCTTTCCCTCCTCGATGACCAAGAAACAACCGCCTTTGCCGACTTTCTCGACAAAGTTGGCACGAGCTCCGACAGTGCCTTCATGTTTGACCCAAAGTTACCCGATCCGATGATGTGGGGATGGCAGGACGAGACCACGAGCGATTACCCGTACCAACCATCGACGACGGCGCCGGCAGCTTTGACAACGACAAATATGGTTACGACCCCGTTAAGCTCGGAGAGGAGTACCTTTGCTTTAAAACAGGAGGATGGCGACGAGGATCACCATAACAATCGAAAAACGACGTCGATAGCACCGGCTGATATCAATCTCGATCCGTTTGCAGCGTTACATCAGATCGCCACACCTAAATCTGCAAGTATGGCACAACCTGAACGACCGCATATATCTATTCCAGGCCTGCAGTGGGGTTCGGACCCCAATTTCAAGTTTGGAGGGTATACGGCTTCGGCGAGCAAGGAGGTATCAAAGAAGGAGGATATCTTGGTGGAACGAGCGATGGCCATGTTATCGAAAGGAGGATACTCGACCAATACTACCGCAGCAAATACTACCGTGAATTCACCAGTGGCGGGGGTTGATAGAGCGTATCCGGGCGTGAAAAGCGCGGATGAAGAATCGATAGTTTCGCCATCGAAGCGGAGAAAATCGTTTCATAGAAAGACGTCAGAGGAAGAAGAGGAACTGGAGTCCTCCTCGTCGAGTCCACGTCCGAAACCGAGATCCAAGTCTATCGTTACAAGAGACGATCTCGTGAGTCCTACCACTGGAACATCGAAACAGAAGAAGAAGAAGAAGCCAAAGGGTCCTAAGCGGGAGAATCTCTCCGAAGCACAAAAGAGGGAGAACCATATCCAGAGCGAGCAAAAGAGAAGAAATCTGATCCGAGAAGGGTTTGATGATCTCTGCAATCTCGTTCCAGAGCTCAGAGGCGGCGGATACAGCAAAAGCGCCATTTTGATACATGCTGCCAACTTTCTAGAGCAGCTGGAAGATGGTAACAAAGCTTTACAGACACGCATCAAGCAACTAGGCGGTGCGCCTTGAATGTTGCTCTGACTCCTTCATACCTCGGATACCCCACCCTTTTCATGATATCACCTTTAGTATCTTCTGCTTTGATGTATTCCTTTTTAACATGCAGTATAGCTACGGGGAGGCACGCATTTCACGGTTTTCTCTCTCTCTCAAGTACTCGGAGTCTGGTTTATTTTCTATTATCAATATCTCACGGGCGTATATGGATTTTATGACCGGTTTCTTATTTTCAGACTTCAATTTTCAATTTCCAATTTTCATTTTTTTGTTTGCTGTCAATTTTTGCGAAAGCTATATCTATTATATCATATTAGTATTGAATAATGCCTACATGTTCTCAGCTCTCTCTTTTACAGCATCTCCCCGAATTAAAAAATTTCACAGATTCCCAAAGCGGATCGATCGGTCACTAAAAGCCTTATATGTCTCATTTTAAATTTTTATTGTTTACATCATATTATCTTTAGTATTAGTATTAGTATTAGTATTAGTATTAGTATTATTTTATCTTTTTTCTTCTCTTCTGATCAGAGTTGTTCCGAAGAATATTCGAATTCGTCTGTTGTTTTTATGTAATCCTTTCACATGCAAATTTATCCACCCCGGTTGCAGGGGAGGGGGAGGTGTGGGATACGGAACGCGATAATGCGAACGATCGATGATTTAGTACTTATGCCCTGTCAGTGCAGTTTATAAACTTACAACGTATAACGTCTAGCGTATTTATTTATGGCTTGCTTGGTTGTCACGTACATACATACGTACGTACGTCAACCCGCGTCGAAAGAATAAGGCCATGTGGCCAGATTTCTATTCAAGATATACCGGTGCCCCCCCAAACACGAATTATAATATATTATTATCTACTTGAGTACACACGGCCGGACAAAGGGTTTGGAAGTGTGGGGGGGAGCTTATTATAATTATAAGGTTGAGTGATATATGCGATATCAATATGCACGAAACCCTGTGACACGGACTTGGGAAGGGTTTGCATGAAAATTCGAAAAATCCTTCTAGAAGTTTTCGTGTCGAAAACCTATTTTAATTTCTGATTGTGATGCGTGATGCGTGATGGTGGATATTGTATTGTATTGTTAAAGGTGTCGGAGGTCGGCGAGGATTCTGAGGAGGGAGTTTGGATAATAATATACGTCAGGTGTTCACGGTTTCGATTCTGCAGATGGTGTTGAATGATCGACAGCTGCGGCGGACATTGAAACAACGCAGATGGGTGTATCGATGCTCCTGCTACGGAATACGTATTAATACGGAAATATTTCTTCCACCGGATTATTCTAATCTTTTGGTTCTGTTACAAGGGGCTGCTATATTAATATATCGATATTTTAATCTTCTAATCTGATATGGAGAAACGTACGTATGCGGCACGACGCGACGTTCTGGCAGTTTCGTCTATATACTTAAGTATTTGAGGATTAAGCTGTACAGAGTTGAATAGGTAAGGAGTAGTAAGTTAAGCTATATATAGATACTTAGTATTAACTCTGGAAAATGCTGGCTTTTTTTTAATTGAAAGGGCTGAGTTGGACTGTTAAGGATGTAAAATGTCAAGGGATGTATAGGTATCTATAGATTAATGAGTTTCAAACTGTTAACTAGTAGTATTTTCAAGCAGTAACTAGGACTACTTTGAGTGACTAAGCAGCAAACTTGATTGATTCTATAATCTAGGATTTTTTGACATCCCCAAAGAGATTTTCCTCTGAATGAGATTTGGATTTGTATACTTAGTAGCTATATACTCTGTGGCATGAAATAAAAAGTATCTTCAACCCTTCGTCACGTGGTTTTGTTGTTTCCGGTATAGCTGTACAAAACGTTGACAAATGAACGTCGAGCTTGAGTCCACTGGCGCCAATATAAATTTTGGACACACTATTAAGGATCTGGTCTCTTTGCTGTACGCCATATTCTCAAGCATAGCATCAGCATTTTCTGCTTTGTACTTCTAATGGCCGGCGCCCGTTAGCAATGCTAGCTATTGTGTGTAGAAACGTGGTTGCATGAGAAGGGCTCAACGTGTTACGGCTACGCGTTTGAGACGTGGTATATATTCCGAACTAGCCATCAGCAACTGGAATATATAAACACTCGACTAGAACTTCGAATCTTGGCTATCACTAGAAGACTCCTTTTGGATTCTGTTGCAGAATTCTCGAAGAAAGAACGAATTATCACACTGCTAGCTATAAACTGATATTCGCCGTCTCGTAATTGGTTGTTGCATCTGTTGCTCTGATTCGTCGTGTATGGGTATGCTTGTTTGACGCAACCAAAAACCACACTTCGGTCACGCAACAAACAGTTAACCCGACAATCACAATTAAATCCCAACTCGGACCTTCACTTCCCCCCTCCACCAAACCCACCAAAACCTCACAAAGATACAACTCTCGCGCGATGTCCGACTCGACTCCCCAAGTTCCCGAACAGACTACCCCTTCTGACGCCTCGCTGGCGCAGATAACCCCTCTCTCCGTCAGCGAACAGGCGCGCATCCGGCGTGAAATGCGAAAGGCGAAAGTGGGGCGAGGCGCCGATAGATTACGAAAGATCACACAGACGCAGAGAACCGCAGCTGGGTTTCCAGAAGATTACAAGAAAGATGGTACCTATACTCCTTAACTTTTTTTATAACGTCTACCAAGCGAGAAGAGAAGCATCACTTACAGCTGGTTCACTCGCTTTTGTAAAACAAAATCACGACGGCTAATTTGATCGTAATGATGGAATGAACGGTAGACGTACCAATACAAACCACGCCCACTCCAAGATCCGGAACCCTCTCCGACTTGTCAGATACCGATCCTGAAGTCTCCGAACATTTCTATAAACCGACCTCATACCGTATACGCGATGAAGCAAACGTCATACCCCCACCAACCCCACCATCACAGAACGAGTTTTCGCTAGATAACGACCAAATCGCACAGATGATGATGCAGAGTGGTGGATTATTCGGAACACCTGGTGGTGGTGCCACGCCGGGCGATACGGCCAACGATCCGATTCTTATGATGATGCAGCGGATGCTCGCAGCTAACGGTGGACCCGGTGTTGGGAAGGAGGGTGCTGATGGAGGTGGGATACCGCCTGAGCTACTTAATAGTATGCTAGGGGGTGGATTCGGGGCTGGTGGACCGGAGCAGCAGCAACAGGAGGCGGCTCCGGAGTCACGGTTTGCGAAATGGTGGGCTGTGATTCATATTTTGTGTAGTGTGGTGTTGGGGGTTTATACCGTGATGAGTTTGCCGGACAAATTCACGGGAGCGAAGGAGGATAGGCTTAGGTTTGCGGGTACACCGAAGATTGTAAGTGGTTTCGTTTTTTATTATGGTGTAGTTGGAGACTGGCTAACTTGGCTTTTGTTTTGTTTTTTTGTGTAGCCGTTGTTTTGGTATTTTGCGACCATGGAGCTTATGTTGCAGTCTACACGATATTTGCTACTGGAGAGGGGAGGACCACCACCCGGGTTGATCATGGGGACTATCGTGCAATTTTTGCCGCGGCCGTTGGGGAGAGCTATTCTCACGTTATCGCATTATATCAAGATGTTCTCGACGGCGTATCAGGATGCGTTGATAGTGGTGTTTACTATTGGGATGACGGGGTGGGTCAATTCATGGTTTGTGGAAGAGGAGGAACCGATTTTGTGAATGAGGCATGTTGTTATGGTTTTTACGTCTCGTTGTGCTTTTTAACGTTTCAAATCTTCTTATGGGCGGATGTTTCATGACATTTTTAAGACTACTCTGTATAAATTCCCCTGTTTAGATAACAAGGCTGTTGTTTTTACTACTACTATCTATGAGGTGCGAATGTAGGGTTTCGTTTTTTTCGGTTTCTCTTTTATTTCTTCTTATAGCAGCGGATTAAGGCGTGGGGTTTGTATTATACATTTTCCATTCCTCGTTCATAGCCTTGAACCATTCTTCAACCATACTTTGTCCCATGTGTTAATCGAGATTTGATTTCAAGATTCTAGTCGATATATGTACAGAATATCCCGCTCTACATCTCGTTCAATCGTAATATATGTACAATTAAGATCCATCCAAGCCTTCAAGAAAGGTTCTATATGGCTGCTGCAGCCATAATCTCACTCTGCGCCTGTAACTCCTCCTTCTTGTGCTTCCTCCCCGCTCTTTGTAATTTATACTTTTCGGTCAGTTTATTCTCCCTCTTCTGCGCCAGATACGCCGCTTCTTCTTCCAGCTCTGCACTCCTCGGCGGCTCGGAGTATAATGTTGCTGATGTCTTTTCGATCAATTCGTCCATTATATCGGCGGTTATACGGTTGTGCATATTTATCTCGACCGTTGTTTCGGGTATGTCTGATTTTTGCTTTCGTGATTTTGCGGCGGCAGCAGCGGCTATGTCTTGGAAGTGGATTGTGAGGGTCGCTGGAAGTTCTGGGACTTTTCGTCGGATGACGGACATGGCGATGTCTGGGTTGTGGTATTGTAATCTGGGTAGACATTCGCGGAAGAATTTTCTGCACATAAGATAAAGATATCATTAGTGACTTTTTTTTCCTTCAACGGTATGCATTATTATGCATGAGATGTAGAGGTATTGAGAGAGGAAGGGATGGGGTAGGGAGAGGGGTACCTTGCACCCATATGTCCGGTTATGTTTTCTTTAGCGCTATCTTTGTAGTTGAAGATGAGGGAGAGTTTGGAGACATTTGGCGGGAGGATGGCGGCGCCGGTGCCATTGCGGATGGAGTATAGCTTCTATATTATCGTTCCTATCTATTAGCTAGCTGGTAATTTACGGGATGTAAGAGAGGGAGTTAACATACGGCTCTAAGCCATCGATAGCGCGCCGTTGGCGACGGCATTCCTGACTATATTTGCGACCGGGATGGAAGAGCTCTATATTATATCAACATCATCATGGTGGGATGTCCTTTTGGTGTTGAGGTTTTTCAGCGGGTGTCGTTTGAAGTGCCAAGCCTTTTTTGTGGGCGTTGGTTTTTAAAAATGTAAACAAGCAGCAAGCCACACACAAAAACTTTTTCTCTCCAAACCTCATCGCTCTTTTTTTCTATTTCTTCTTTTCTTCAAAACTTCTTCAGTAATAACCTTTTTTTTGTTTCTTTCTCACGACAAGAATGTGAAGGAACTTTTAGGGGACAATCGGAAGGAATTGATATTTTTCTTTCGATTGTTAAGGTTTTTTATTTATCAATTATTATCAATATGGTATGTTTCCTTTCTCTCTTCTCGCGGCTTGTTTTTTATTTCTTCTTTACCTTTTGTATAGGATGACAAAAACGCTAATACAAGTAAAACAACAGCCTCGACCACCATGCAGAGTTCCTTCCAAGAAAGCCGTCGTGTCCAAGGGACGTGTATCGAAGACGTCTGCTAAACCACCACCACCGCGTCAATCTACCTCTGGCAAGCGTAAATCGACGGATTTCACACGACCGGGTCGTAGAGCGTCCGGTGTGGCGGAGGAAGATCAAGATGCCCTTGAACCCGTTGCTAAAAGGAGACGTGTCTCGGGAGGTGTTACCAAGCCTGGTAAGCTATCCCATCTCATTTGCTATCCATTGAGAAAAAATTATTTTCTTTCATAAGAGTTTGGAGAATTATTATCATGATGAAATATACATTGGTCCGTGTTTATGAGGCGGATTAAGACCCCGCTGCAGGATTAACTCAATTGCCACCTTTTCGGTGCTTTCTGATCCATCTCCATTTTCTTCTCACTCTGTTGGAATATTCATTAATCTACATGAAAGAGACGACAAAGCTAACTGCTCGTGATGAATGTAAAAGGCTCAGCACCACGCCTCGTCGCCCGTAAGAAGAGGATACTGGTTGAAGATTTCGATTCAAAATGGATCTCGATATCTGACAGTTCGGTGGCCGAAATATCTAAACTGCTACGCGACGTCGGACGCGCGGTTGTGCTTGACATGCCGCTAAAATCTGCTGCTAAGCGAGAAGAGGCACAAAAGACCCTGGACA
This sequence comes from Arthrobotrys entomopaga, assembly GCA_012184315.1. Classification (NCBI taxonomy): domain Eukaryota; kingdom Fungi; phylum Ascomycota; class Orbiliomycetes; order Orbiliales; family Orbiliaceae; genus Arthrobotrys; species Arthrobotrys entomopaga. The sequence goes on from LDDX01000170.1 coordinate 105,315, forward strand.
GGTCTTATCAAAAGTAGGTTTTTTCTCTCACCTCATATCTTAAAACTTCCATAGTGGAAAGACGTTGGTAAGACGGGGGACATGATCCAGATGATGATATATTTTTAACCCTTACGGTGCTCTATAAAGGGTACGCATATGGAGATAAAAAATATGCAACAAACACTCTAATTTTTTACTGATTGGCTTGCTTCCCCGTCTATGTTTTACAATATGGATAAAAAAAAATGATGTGGCAATGTGGGGATTACGACTGACCGCGTCGTTTTACAAAAAATAGATTTGAGAGGTCGCTGGCCAAGATGAAGATTCCTCCTAACACATCTGAGAAGGTGTTCAATAACGAATGGTTGATCAATGAGGAGGCGAGATTGAACGCGTTGATACAACCGGAAACCAAACAGATCAGTCTGCTTCAGAAAGAGATTTCGAAGCAGAAGAGATTGTTGGAGAATGAAGAGCGGCAGTTACTCACGCTTCAGAAGAACGCGAAGGCTGAAAAGGAAGTAAGAAGACAGAAGGCACAGAAGGTAGATACCCCAATCCCCCGCGGTGACTTTTTTTTTTTTTTTTTGATGGGTTTGATCTAACATTTTTCGATTCAGTTTATACCTGCGATGAAAGCACCCGCCATGGACCCCGATGAGCTGCAAATTGAGATTGATAAGATCCGATTGGATTCTAACAGACGCGAGAGGGATTTTTCAATCGCGCAAGATCTCTTGGAGGAAGATGAGGAGCTGCGGCCGACGATGAGACAGCTGGAGAAGCATTTGACATCTATTGCTAAGAACAGACAGGTGTTGGGTGATATGCCGGAGTGGATACAAAGTACGAGGGCGGCGGTTGATGATGTGCTCTATCGAGTTAAAGGGGATCGATACGGGGATCTTATGGACTTGACCGTCTAGGATATCCTATTCTATTCTTCATGTTGTATCACTACAACCTTTTCTTTCCTCTTATAATTATAGCATTTTGAGCGTGGGATTGGGAACGGCGTTTTTTGAGATATTGAACCGAACGGTCATGGGATGGTGTTTTATGTTTGCAATCTTTTATTGCTACGAGATATAACTACTAGTGTATAATAGTCTACATAATCAATTCAATAATCAATTACTTAATAAGCTGTCTTGAATTAATTAAGTATCTTGTGCTAGTACTGAACGACCAATGTGATGCTTCCATTTGTCCGACCTCGTTTTTTTTTTTTTTTCGTTTTGTAGAATTTTTGGCGGTGTCGGAAATGTGCTAATGGGAATGAATGTGAGACTTTTTTCGCTTCAACGGGCGGGCTGGTGGCGGGTTGGCATTGAGTGCTAGGACCCCCTCTCTATTCTTCTTGGGACAAAACTTTCACATGTTGTGTCGTGTGAGCTTTTTTTTTTTTTGGTGAGATTTTGGCAGCGATTTGATGGTAAGGGCTAGCTAAGTACTTAGACATACCATAGCGCCATTAAGTGAGTATGAGGGCAGTCTAGTCAAGTCTAGTCTAGTCTGGGGGGTGCACGCATTGACACTTCCGGTACGAAAACCGGCACTCGAAGTTCAGGTTTCGCGATGTTATGATGGATATCCGGATATGAGCGATTAAAAATTCTCACGAGATTACAGGAATCATGTTTTACATGAGCCAATGAGAGGATAAAGATATGGAAGGAATTTTCTTTTTTTTTTTTTCTCCTAGAATTACTAAGTAATTCCTCTTTTTTTAAATGTTGAGATATCGATTGGGGGAAAATGTGCCTGCAGGAACACGCCAAAGTGAGGCTTTGCATTGTGAAATGAGAAATTGTATGTTTACTAAGTACGTAACTCTGGGGGAAAGGATGGCATCCATGGAGCTCAGGTGAGGGTACGTACTGCCGATGGTCCAGTAATCGTGAGAGTCAGGCGAAGATGCATCATGTCACATTTTTTCTTTCTCTATTATTATTAATTATTTCTATTATTTCTTTTATTTTTTTGGCCCGTTTGGAGGCGGGACTTGTCTTGAAAACTATAGAGGACTCAAGATCAAGTATTTTTCATTGGAATTGGATTTTCTACTGAATTCGAGGATGCTTGTTACTGACGATATCCATTTGGTTGTTCGATCGAAATGGTTACCAGGAATATAAGGAAAACTAGTGAGCTCACGTTACGATGCAGCTGGCGGACCGACTGTGCTGGGGCCATGGGGGTGTTCTTTCTTGGAAGCAAGCAGGTGGGAAAAGAAAGGATTAATTGGGCTGAGCCGAAGCCGAGAGAGCAACAGGTCAGCGGGAAAGCAGTGTTACATGAGATCAAGCTGCCCTCATTCGCTCCGCATTCTGACCCGCCTTTCTTTTGCCTCTTCGTTTTTTGTTTGTTAATCCATTCGCTCGTTATTTTTAAATATTTTTTCTTGGTATACTGCATAGCTGCTTCAAAAGGTGAGTTTTCGATATTTGTTTGGTAACGATGGTCTTGCTTGGCTTTTATGCTATTACTTGGTATCTTCTATCTTTCTTCCTTGATTTGAAGGAGGCATATATGATACATTGTTCCCGCCAACCGAAAATAATCATAAAAGAAGAAAAAATCTGAATCGGCGAGGCTAAATTGTAACGTCGTTAGAATTGCGACAGGTTGGTCAAATCGTGCTGTCTCGCGCGCTGGACCCGTCCATCCATCCAGCTAACTAGCCAGCCAGCCAGCGATTACTAAAAACTAAAAAATGCTAAATTGATTCGCTTCTTGGTTGTTGGAATTCAAGCCGGGAGCAATCGTTAAACTTCTACGACTACTTACTTACTACATCCCACCGCCGCATCACCAAATCCATCAGATTCAACAAGCCACCACCAGAGTTGTACTGCACCTACGCCCGCTGCAAGCCTCGGCTGCGGAAAGTGGATCTTGGATCTGGAGGACACTAATTCAGATTGGTAACCAAGTAACCTTTCGACCGAAATTCACACACGCTACACTCACGCGGAACACGCCAATCGAAACAAACCAATTAAAGCTAGTATAACCGTACTGCTATCCTGCTGTAACAGCTCCGGAAAAAAACACACACCTTATTTCTTAAATATTTCAGAAAAACCCCGGTTTCGAGAGTTTCCGCGATTGGATATTCTGGTCCGTACATCGGTATTAGGAGGTCTGGGGGTGGTTCAGAGAGTGGGAGGATCCCGAATTGGATACGGACGACGTTTCTAAAAAAAAAAAAAACCACGCATCGAGATTTGAACTGCGACGACACACACACACACCGGGGAAAAACGAAACGTCCGAAACGTACAATCGATCGATCGAAGGGCCATGTCGTCCGACTCGAAAGCGCCAGGTGCAGATGCGGCAGCCAACTGTCTCAAGGTTGACGACGATCAGGACGACGACAATCTGTCGGCTGAGATAGCCGCACCCAGCAGCAGCAGCACCACGGCGTCCGACGTTACGCACAGGAAATCCAAGGGAGACAACATTCGCAGGAAGGGTCCCGGTCCGAGTAAAAACGTTAGCGGCGAGTCGAACAGCAAAAGTGGTGGTGGTGGTAGTAGTAGTGGCATCGGCGCAACTACAAACGGCAATAATGTTAGGAGGACGAGCGCCAATGGCGAAGATGTGAATGGGAACGAGAGTAGAAGTAGGAGGAATGCGAATTCTCTGTCGTCTGCTTCACCACCGCCTGCTCCTGCGTCATCTTCCTCGAACAGCAAGGTGCTGAAGCGCAGAAAAGTCAACCATGGTCTGTCAACCGTCGCTCCTGTATGTGCGCTTCAGGGATTTAATTGGGGAAAATAATAGTAGAAGAAAAAAAAGGAATTTCGAAACACTTCTCTTTTTTTCTTTCTCTTTATTCCTCTGATTGCATAAGCCTTTTCTTTTCGGTTTCCGTCATTTTATATTTTATTTCCTTTTTGGAAGGGAGGTGCAGGTTCAAGCTGACCCGTTCGTCCCTTCCTGCGATCCATCCCCCCTTGTCCATGGACTTTTGAATATGCCGAACCGACCAGACGCTTTCCTTCGGGCCTCTGCCGGCAGGAAAAAGTTTCTCCACTTTAGTTTGGTATAAAATACGGGTTACAACAACCTCGCTAATCGGTTCCCATTTTCGAGTCCCCGTAGAGACAACAAAGCCAACGCTGAAAGGAACGATTGTGGTCTATTTTCCCATAAACCGATATTTTCTGTCCTTTCCGGTTTTTTTTCTTTCGATAGTTTCTTTTTTTTTTTCATTTCTTTTCGGGCTTCTCCTTTTTTGATTCAAATTTCTCAAATTTCCCTCGAGTTTAAAAAGGCGATACGTTTTCTTATGGTTTTTGTGGTATGAAAACTGACTTGGAGCCTATGGGTTTTCCTTTGTGTCGCGTGAGTAGCTTGTGTCTACTGTAGACGTTCTCATATGACCTGCGACGATGGTAAGCACCTTAAAACCTGCACCTACCTTTTATTTCTTTTTAAGCCAAAAAATTTAAGCTTTTCCACCTTTTCTATCCTCCTGCCGGCATCTCAAATGTCTAATTCTCACAACTGGGGAACCGGGAGGGTGAACGGCATCCCGGGACAGTTGGGGAATGGTGAACACTAGTGTTCAAGCAAGGGATTCACAAAGAAAAAGCATGGAAAAGAAACAACCACCTTGGTCTGGCTCTTTGCCCGCTTTTTCTTTTTCTAATCTCTCTTTTCCAATTGACTTTTTTATTTCCTTTTTGCACTCTTTTTCAATTTGCTATAACCTGCCAGAAATTTTGCGTAACTAACGTGATTGTAACCACCTCTTCTTTTTCTTGCGGATGGGGGGGAGCTTTCGATCCCACACCGCGGAGAAAAAAAAGAGTGTGTGCTGCACCATCTTTTTCTTTGAATCTATACACAGAACGACCCTGTACCCGTTGTGTCAAACGAAACATAGGTCACCTCTGCCGCGATGAGGTTCGCGACGCGAAGAAGCTCAAAACCGAGAGGGATCACTCTACAGAGGAAGCCTCACCTTCATCACCGGCCAGCCCCAATGAGATGGCTACAAATACTCCCGAAATCCAGGACATCTCAGCTGAGGATTCCTCTACGGGAGGTGCAAGTACAAGCAGTAATCCGCAGAACCAGAACCAGAATCAGCAAAACTCGCCCATGCCACCGCCTCGAAACTCAGTAGCTTCTGCGTCTGGGTTACTGGCTCCATCTCCCGTATCTGCCACGCAGCGGGCGAATTTCAACTCTCAAAATCGTATGTCTTGTTTTTCTCTCCGAGTCTTGTCTACTCTCTTTGTTATTAGAAGTGTCTATTTCCCCCCCTGGTTCCCGTTGTCTTAGCCCTTCCGTACCTTTTTTTATTTGTTCCGAAGGGCGGCTATGCATGACGATATCTCTATTTTTCAGTCACACGCCTCTTCAAAACAAAAAAAGAGTTCTTTCGGCTTGGTATACAGTATACTGTGGACATTTGTTTTGAAAAGAAAAAAAAAAAAAGATGGATGGCTGGCTGGCTAACTTGTACACCTGTGCCCTTTTTTCTTTTCTTGTTGCTCTTTTTATAGTTCTTGGAGTTCCCGACTGGACTGGTGTACCACAGCAGGACTGGAATCCCTATCACCACCCCATGATGTTTTCCAATCCCGAAGCTGCATCGGAATATGATCTCATGAACGAGTTCTTCCTCGACAGTATATATAACAATGACATGTTTCTCGGAGGAAACGACAACCTATTCCCAGAATCCGGCTTCAACAGCAACAACCTCTTCGGGCCCGCGAGTACCTCTAGCTCTTCGGCTGACAATGTTCCTTCATCGGCAGCGGCAGCAGCAGCAGCAGCAGCTAACGCTGGCAGTATGAATGGTCTACGAGCACCAAACGCCATGTTGCCACAGGCGGCGCCCTCACCAATGATCCGTCCCGCGAGCGTTAAACCGACGCTGGAGAAAGCTAAGGAACTATACTATCTCACCGCTGCCGACCCTCCCAAGGACGGGATACCCGAAGACCGAATGAAGCAGGTCTTGAAAGCAAAACACGACGCAGGACTGCTCAAACCGTTCAATTATATCAACGGATACAGACGATTGTCAAAGTACATGGACGAGAACATGCAACCGTCATCGAAACAGCGGATTCAAAAGTCTCTGGAGAGGTTCCGGCCCAAGTTTCGAGAAAAGACGCATCAACTTACCGATATCGATCTGATTTTTGTGGAAGAGTGGTTCGAACGGTCGTTGATGGAGTACGACCGGGTGTTTGCGGCGATGGCTGTGCCGGCTTGTTTGTGGCGGCGAACTGGAGAGATTTTTAGAGGGAACAAGGAGTTTGCGGAGTTGATTCATGTGCCGATTGAGCACATGAGAGATGTAAGTATTTATATCACACCTTTAGTTCGGAAAACTCTCAATGTTGATGATTATGGGATGTGTAGGGAAAACTTGCGATATACGAATTGATCGCGGAAGATTCAGCCGTTAGCTATTGGGAGAAGTTTGGGGCGATTGCGTTCGATCCATCGCAGAAGGCAATGTTGACGACTTGCTACTTGAAGAATCCGGATCCTAATGCTTCAGAAAAGTTGATACATTGTTGCTTTTCATTCACGATCAGAAGAGATTCATCACACATGTAAGTCTTCACCAACTTCTTCTCTTCTTAGACGCATCTACTTAATGTTCTTCGTTTGCTATCATAGCCCCGCAATGATTATCGGGAACTTCCTGCCGATACCCTAGAATCGCCTTCTCTGCGCCGGAAGCTGCCTTCGAAATATTATTTCCTCGGGATATTGTTGAAAAAGTTCCCATCTATAGTCAAATTTTGCAATTGCTAGCTAGCTCTGTTTGTTTGTTTTTTTGGCTTCGCTTCGGTATACCCACCCTAAAATGGCCGGGTTTGGTTCCATTCTAGATTGCATAAAAGGCTTCGAAAGCTCCCACTTTAGAGTTGGATTTTCTGTACGGAAAGTAAAACAAGAAACTCGTGTGTGCAACCCAAACTTTTTTTATTTGATTAGTTGATAGCATTTCTGGTGTTTTCTATATTATTTTATTCGATCATTGTTGTTTTTTAGTTGTAAGTTTTAAATTTTGAGAGGGTTCGATTTAGGTATAATTGTGATCAATACCATTTGAATTACTCTGTTCTACGTTTTACTACTTGCGTGGTTCCCCTCGTAGTCGCTGCACGCTCTCGTGCGTTGGGTGCTCCATCGATCCTCCTCAACAATCGTCACCTCATCACGTAAGATACGATATCACCAAATCCCGAAGACAATATGGTATAACATACTATCGAGAACCAAATTCGCTACCTGGTGTCCTTGATCAATTGTAGCCTAGCTATACCATACCATTCAGCCTTCTCAAACGAATATTATATTAAACACTCCGCTTCAGCTTCGCCATGGAACACAAAACCCAAGGTAGCAGCAGTAGCACCCAAGTCAACCATTCAACCGTCGAGAAACGTATCAAGCAGTACCTCGGTATATCCCACCCCCTACCCCCTACCATATACACCTTCCCTTCCCTTCCCTTTTTGAAAAAAAAAAAGAAAAAGGTTCACGCGAGTACCTACGAGAAAGATATATCCATCCTCTTATTTTTCCAAATCCCGGAACCCGGGATGTTGGGAAAATCCCAACAACTGAAAAAAAAATAAAAATGTCAGTCAGCTAACTCGTGAAACCATATCGCTTGTTGGTGGCGGCGGTCCGGTGGGGTGATGGATTTTACCATATACTTATAGCTTTATTCGACTCTCTACTCTCGGATTTGAAGAGTCGGAGTGACCTGCTGCGGGATCCGAGACGATGGGCTGAAGGACGGGTCGGGGAGTTGGAGCGGATGGTGGAGCGGTGTGCTAGGGGTAGGGAAGGGTTGGGGGTTAAAGAGGATCATGGGGGGTTAGACGGACGAGGTTAGGTTTTGTTCTTTTGAGATGCATATGCGAGGTTGGGCTTTGAATTGTTGACCGGGGGGTTTAATATAGGTACTGAATTGTGGAATATGACGACGAAGGTTTTGAGGAGTGAGGAGGTGGAAGGGGAGGTTAGGAAGGTTCATTTGAGACGTGAGTTTATCCAAATTCTTCGAGGCTATTTTGGCACTTTCTAATATTATATCATAATAACACTGGTTATAGTCAGGCATCTCGCCTACCTCACACTCGATTGCGCTCAGAGGACATGTGAGAGAACAGTTCAAGGTCCGTTCTTAATATTCTTCTATCCTTCATGGTAGATACGACTCGGATATCATATTATTGTGCTCGCGAATCGAAACGTCCCCGCCCGGCTGCAAGCAGCGGGTTTGGTGTGTGCGCATGCGAATAAGATTCCACAAGAAAAAAAAATGATCTTTATGATCCCGGGATTGACATCTCTTTGGTCTACATTACGCTACGATTCCTGACTTGCTCCTACAGGGGACGGGTAATCGACGTAGATCTCCTTTGAGTTTTCTTTTTTGCTAACTCGTTACTCCAAACCTTTTAAAAGGCAACTTGAGACTTGTTAGAATTGCCGTTAAAGCCGGTAAAACTGATCTGGGTACGTACAGTACGGTTCCCGTTCCCAAATAAATCTCTCTGCCTTTCTACTATCCCATGCTACCTGCATGCGTCGTAACATGGTATCTTTCGGCTTCTCTCATTTGTTCGGATATTTTTGCACTTTTTTTTTTTCTTTCTAAATTCTCCTCCCCCCTCCCTACTCTGTGTAACGTTTCTCCATCTCGTTCTCGTTTATTTTCATGAAAAAAAAGGTTATCCGGGAAACCGGGCCATGCATGGAGCTGCGCTCGGTATAGGCTTGTGCTAATCCAACATTTTGCGTTTGTGCGAGGTGTGCACTCTTTTGGTTTTTTTCCCTGTTTCTTGGGGGGGAAAGAATCGGAAGGGGACGCATTAAGCCTTTGCATTATACTATTCTTATTCAATCTACAAAGATCACAAAGATATCGCTCTGGCCGAAGAAGTCTTGAGTAATGCTGCCAAGGTGAGTTTAAATGTATATTCTGCTATGGCACATATTTCCCAACGGCGCAGATATATCATTTCGCGGCCGAGTACTAAAGTTACTTAAATAACTAACTGCAGAGATATCGATATATATATAGTACATTGGTGATTTGTCGAAAAATATAGCACCTCTATCGACTGAGGAAGAGAAAGAAAAGATCAATTTGGAATGCGAGTATTTGATGCACCGTATCGAATTGGTGAGGAAAACGATTCCCACCCACAAAAACAGGGTCGCATTATACCACCCTGCTGCTGTCTCTCACGAGGAAGCCACCACAAAAAAAAGACCCCTAGTTGATGTTAATCCCAATATATGCATTCTGCAAGTTGACTAACTTTGTGATTTAAAAAAATGTGTGGACATGAAAATAATCAGAGTTTCCTACAACATAATCCTAACGCCGCTGAATTCATGTGCAACAATGCCATGGAAAGATTCTCACGAGATGGAAATGCGACAGGGAAGTTAGAACCTAGGATCAGAGAATCACTAGGGAAGATCTTGTACAAGGTTGGGAAAGATTCGATCAGGCGTTCCGATTTAGCGAGTGGGATGGAATGGCTTGCTAGAGCCTTGGAAGTCATCGATCCTCAACATACTGGATCCGAACACTTTGCGGCGGAATTGAGATTTGGTATCATGCAACATCTCGGTAAGTTTTTGTCGACAAAATCTCTGGAAATATATGAAATTAACAGTCTATGTATACAGTCCAGACTAGTCTCAAAACAAAAACTTCAATACATCTCGAGAGAGCAAGAGATGCTATGGAGGTTATGACCAACGTAAGTTCTTTGTTGAGCTATACCAGTTTCAAGTTGGATTGCGGGCTGATGCGAAGTAGGAATGGCCTGAAAGATTGAATGTCCACTGTCTAGGTCTTGATATCATAGTAGCACAACAGCTCGGGGCCGAAGCCTATCACGCCGGTGAGTTGGATTATTTAGGAGATCGTTGATAGGCACGCAAACATTGAGATATCCGTTTATTAGGTTTAAGCAAAATGATGATCGGAGTTCCTTTATCGGAACATTCGTTCAGAGTGTGAGTATGATAGTAGCTGGGGGCTGAAGATATGTTGTGAGTCCAAAAAAGTTGACACGAGTGGGTAACAGGATTATTGGGAAATGCCACGTGCTCATGGCGCAGGACTCGCAAGATCGTGGGTACGTTTTGATTTGTCTTACTTTCTCCAATATACCTCGAATTGTTTCCCACATTTGTACTAATAGAAAGGGTCAGTAGCCGGCTGACGTGCGATATCTTGGATCGTTTCGTTACAGAGCGTCTCGTACTCGAGGACAATCAAACTTGGATCGAGCAAGCGTTCGTCACTCGGGTGTGGATGATGGCCCGAGACGCCAATTTCGATGAAGAACAAGTAATACAAAGACTCCATGCACTCTGTGAAGGTCTGTGGCCCCACCCTTCTTCTCCCTTTTTTTGCCAATTGATGTAGTGAGTGGTTACATATCTCGGAGAATTTATTCGCTGCATAATGCGATATAGCAACAGATGTGTAACCACGCCATTATGAAAACAGAGAAAACCGAAAACGGTTGTTTCTAACAACATTGCTTTTGTTTCTTACTTTTTTTTTTTGCCTTTTTTTATATACAGGTACCTTGACGAAGCTTGTAAAACCCTTGAGTATCAGTGCAACCCATGCTTCGCAAATTGTGAGTGACGAATCCGGCGTGTCGGAAATTTGGGAAGGGAGCCCCATGAGATTGAGTGTGTGGAAACATTTTGACTGATGCCCTTTCCTTTCTGCCCGCGATTTTCACTTTGGTGTCCCGATAGTTGTTGTGGAAGGCATCCGATATCATGGTGAATACCGGGCGTTGGGTCGAGGCCTCCCGGTGGTGCAGGGCAGCTTTACATCCTATATTCAGCAAATCCGGGGATACGAATACCGGGAAGATTGCGAGGTGCGATTTCTCGAACCGTGTGAAGATTTTCATGGGCTTTTGCCACATATTCCGGGGAAGCTTGTGTGTCATTTTTTCTTGTTTTCTTTGCTGATAAGTATGAATTGTGGCTGCTGTTGCCTGGCAGGAGATTAATACATTGTGCTATCGAAGCGCATGACTACGAAACTGCCCGGGACGCGTACGAGAACATGCCGGTGGCGTGCCAGGAAACAGGCTCAACTCAGTTTCTGCTGTTCAAAATTGCCTTGAGATCGTTGGATTTCGGGACAGGTATGGCTTCTATTATCTACTCGTACGCTATGCAGATCTTACGATTGAGGATTTCTATTTTTAACTGGTGGGAGAGAGAGGAAATCAAAGGCTGATAGTGTATATTAATCTAGCTCGAACTTGCCTCCGGAACGTTTGTGATGGCCCAGGCAGAGATATCTCAATTCTCTATGCGTGTGCACTTGAAGCCCAATCTGCAGGCAACAAGGATATGATATTGCAAGTCCTGGCTCAGTTGCTAGAGCAGGCAGATACAGCTACACCACCGAAAGGTGCACATCTCCCTGCAATATACAGGTCTGTAATGCCACGAATGATATTTTTCTGTTTTTGGTAATCGAGATTTCAAGTCTAGCTGACAGATCAATTTCACGTTCGGCAGAACTATGACCCGTCTGATTTTGTCGGATATACACGATAACAAAACTGTTGCGGATGACACTCTTACCACTTTATGTTCGGTCTTCCAAAAGGGTTAGCAGTTCTTCTTGTCACCGGATTGAACTCCCCGGTTGTGAAGTTAACGAGATATGAATGAACGTTCCAGCTGACTTTTTTGAGTTTGGGTTAAACAGCGTTGAACAATGCTGTCAAATTCAAAGTTGTCTCCAACAAGACAATCGACCTGGTTACTACTTCTACTACGGAGACTGAGAAATCCTTGTGGAGCACCGATGAATACGACTGGTTTTCACGAAACTCATACAACCTTGCTTTAAGAGCCCTGCAGCACTGGCCCGTTCGATACGCTTTACAGTTCGCACAGCTTTGTATCCAGGTATGCATATGCAGGCGCTCCCCAAGATCTCACCCTTCTTTAAAGCTATCACATAATTCGCAAATTTATGATTGTATACCGTTGCACTTCTGTTAGATTTGATCCCTGGATTTCTTTCAGATCGAGTCTTATATGCCGAGAAGCGGTTCGAGGAAATGCTTCCCATTGGCGGAAATCCCTCGGTCACGTCACGCTCCCAATCTCCCCCCTTGTAACAGTAACTCTCCTAAACGGAAGATTTTTGGACTAACATATCATCGACATCATGTCGTGCCTCCCTCGATGAAAGTTTATTCAGCTGTATTCGGCGGAAACTTGTTCCGAGGAGGAACAGGAGAACCTAGCATTAAGACAATCGTTTTGCGACTACATCTGTGCCTCTACATGTGTAGCACTGGCGAGGAAAGAGGATCAACTGGATAAACAGGTGAGCATAATATTATTTATTGTATCGAAGGTTTTGAACGGTATTGGGTGTACCGGTGGTTGTGATGATTGTCATTTCTTAACATGCATGTACATGTACATCGTCCTGAGCTCGTGCGTATTCCGGGTATACGCATTTGACAATGCATGCTAAGGATCGATGCGGATGCTCGGAGAATAGATGAGAATTATTACTAACTTTTGCAACTTCTCACCCCAATGTTGGAACGGGGGTGAGCGACGGTAATATATGACAGTCACAATTGTATGATGGCGCACAAAAATCAATCACATCCTTCCGCGCACTTCGACAAAGTTTACAGCCAAGGTTGACGGTACAGACACAGAAAGATTTTGGAGAACGGTATTTGAGTTTGTTGAGCCATGAATTTGAGGTCTCTGTCCATTTAGAGAGGTGGGATGCGTTAGAAAGAATCACAGAGGTATATTCACTAGCAGGATGTGACTTATGTGGTAGATTCTGACTTGTACTAGGAAGTTGGGAAGTTTGGACAATTGCAGCCCCTCAGACGTATCGGTGACATGATATTGTGCGTCGATGCTCCTCTGAACGGTATTACCCCTCCTCTACCTCCCCCAGTATTTCTTGACTTCCTGATACTAAGCCATATGTTTGTTACCGGCAGTGTTTCTATCAGTGCTCGAAAAGGTGATCAATCTTTCAATTCAGGTTGAAACCCATAAGGTTGGCAAGGTCGCCCGGTGGATACGTGTTTTGTTGCAAAAATCACTACAAGGAGATTTCAACAGGGCGGAGAGATTGGTACGCCAGGTTTTACAGCTATGCAAGCATCAGTTACCGGTATGTTCTGTTCTGTTTTGCACATAACTATGGTATACTTAAGTATATATGCTAATTTTTTCTATTTTTTTCTATGGGCGACAGGGAAATCAATACCCGCAAGACGAACTTGAATGGATCGCTGCTACGTTGTGGAATCTGGCGATAGATAAAAATTGGTGCGTTTTTTGGTCAACTACAGCTATCATTATCGCTACGCCTTACGAATGGATGTTACTAACGCGAAATTATATTATAGTGCTGGTGATTTTGGCGGTTCGAAGAAATGGGCAGAATTTGCGTTGTCTGTTGCAGGATTCTTGAAGGATGGAGGACAACTTGAGAAACTCCTTCACGGCAAATTTGTGAATCTGCGGACTAGTGCTTAGGTATTCGTTATTGTTCTCTTTATGGAGAGTTGATATCTTAGATTCAGTTGAGGCCAAGTTTGTATTGAAACAATGAAAAATCCCATCAATTAGATATGATACCTACACCCCCAATCGATCCGCATAACCTGAAATATTTAAACATAATTTACATAAAAAAAAAAAAAAACATCGCTAATCAATGATAATGATAAAGAAAGCAAAAAGAGAAGGCAAGTCATCATCGAATGTGAAGAGCTATTGCCCCCCAAACACCGTAGATTATCCCGACGACTACTTCGCCTTGATCTTCCCCATAATAGTCGGTGCACCGATAGGAACAGCCTCAAACTCCTTCATCCGCCCCTTGATAATCCCCATCATATCCCTATTTGAATCCTCCCTACACCTGATAACTAAATCAACCCAATCGTTGCTCAAATCCCAATACGCCGTTTTGAACTGCACATAAGTTTCCCACAAGCTCTCTTTAGGACTAATAACGAGCTGGATGAAAAACTCAATGACAGGCCAGCACTGTTTCGCGGCTTCCAAGCTTGTCGCGTCGCGGAAGTACGTGAACCCGGTCATAACGTCCGCTCGCACTTGGCCGCCCACATCCGCACTATTCACCAAAAACTTGGCTCCCTTGTTTCTGACAGCGGAGAGGTATGCAATCACCGTCATCTCGGATAACTCTAACGCTACTTCTCCGGCGATGGATGGGTCCAACCCGACCCTGCAGTCCTCGAGGTAGGATTCGATCGTAACTGTGATGGACTCCATGTGCTTCGTGAAGGCGCTAGGGTTAGGCGAATACCAGTCCGGCGTGAAGAATGTAGCAATAGGCGCGCGTAAATCGTGGAAAATAATCTCGGTGATTCTCTTGGTGATGATGCCTGCCATATCGACGAACCCGTCGACCACGCTTCCTAGCGACTGTTCTACGTGCGCTTGAGCCTTCTTAGGCAACGCGGGTAGCAGTCGTGATTTCACGGTTTCTGTGAACACGGCACAGCGGGCCTGGTCGTTTGCGACGGCCATCATCCATTCGAAGAGACCTTCGGGGATGGTTTCCGGTTCGTTTAGGTATGTGTCGATTTCTTGTCGCGTGATTTCGTCCCAGAGGGCTTGACGGGTTTTTAGGAGGCCGGCGCATTCATCGACGACACCAAGTAGGACGGAGACTTTACCTGCGTCCGAGGCGACGTCGATTTGTTGATTAATGATTTGGAAGGCGATGATGGCGCCTTGGAGGAAGAAATTTCCGGCTTCGTTGGCTTCCGGAGCGTCCTTACGTTCTTGGAATTCCTTCACGTCGTCGCGGTTCACGTTGTTCATCCATTCGCTCATCTTGGAGACAATGATCTTGAGGTATTCTTTGATGAGGTCTTCTTCGGGAACGCCTAGCACAGGTGGATCGAGGGTTGTTTTGTCGACTTTGAGTTGCTTAAGACCCGAGTCGTATTGCCCTTTCCATAGAATGATCTGGAGAAGACCTTGCCCGTCCAGATCTCCGCTAGTGGCAATCTTGGCGATGAATTCGTGCATTTGGGTGTGGTAGATGTTGAGATATGTTTCGAAGATTTTCCATTTTTGTGGCACCAGCCGTGTGAGCATGTCCTTGGCGATAAAGAGGTCGTCAAAATACCATTCAAATGATTCGAGAAGGGTTCCCGAGTCTTCAGCGAAGAGTTCTTCGGCTTCTGCGATCCTTTCCGCGATGGATTGCTTGATGACTTCTACGTATCGCTTCTTGTATTCTTTCTGTTGTCTCGCTCCGACATTAATAGATTTGAAACGGGATACAAGGTCGGAATGCTGTGAAGTAGCGTCCTGGAGAGCTTTGATCTTCGAATCGGCGTTTTCTTCCGCTTCTATTATTTTAGCGACACGCACGATGAGGGATACGTTTCTACCGCGGACGATATCGAGCATGCTAGAGAAAAATAGGTCCAAGCGGTTCTCAAATTCACCTATAGCGTCGTCCATAACGGCAAAATAATTTGCGAGAGTGTTGCTGGTATCGTCTGTTGCTCTGGTGGCTTGGTACATGGCATCGTCACGGAAGTCACGGAGTGTACCGAGTTTGTAGTGGACGTGGAGGAGGTTGGGCATCGGACCGAGTAATCCTTCTTCGGTATTATCATCATTTAACATCTGCTCGATTTCTTCAATGTTTTTGCTGAGATCGGCTAGGCCGGTCATGAATTCCTCAACCTGAGTGAAGTTTCGGTGGACTTTGGAGACCTAAGCCAAATTAGCTGGGTTCGAGGGTCGCACTATAGAAAGGAAAGATGTACTTCGTTGATGATTGGAAAGTCTTTAATCATTGTTTGAGCTTCAGAGCAGAGCCTATCAATCTGTTTTCATCGTGAGCTTTGGTCAAATGGTAGCACCTCTTGACGATAGACGGTACCTTGATAAGCTCTTCCTTAATCAGGTTGAGATCTTTCTGGGCATCGTCAACAGCTCTCATGCCAGCCTGGTATTCACCAGCTTGTTAGCCATTATTGCATCTGACAGTATCCTCAGGGTAGAGGCCAACTTTTGTGACGTCCAGTTGCATGTGCACACTGGATTTGAGCTGAGCATCGATAGCGGCTTTATCGGACGTGTATTGTGTCTTAAGCGTCGATATTCGCTCTAGATCCTAGTAAGATCGTGAACAGTTAGCACGAGCTCTCGAAGCTCTATATAGAATAAGATATTGAGAAATGTTGTTCTTACATCCGGATGCCGGAGGGTCTCGGCGAGCTTGGCCGTCGCTTTCATCTGTGCGTCCTCCATGATGAAGCTCTCTCGACAATAGTAGTAAGGATAAGAATGTCGTTATTGGAACGGCGAATATACCATCCTCAGGTGGGAGAATGCTACAGCAGCAGGCGACAGGTTGAGGACATGGCCACGCCTGGTGGATGTTGTGAGAGCGATGGTGGAATTGTAGGCGGTTGTTGTAGAGATGAAGGTTTCCGGATGTCGTGGTCTCTAATTAATTGTCGATAATTAAATCCGGGGAGGTTGAGGGGCCACGCAGAGTTGGGCAGCTGCAAGCGAGAATTCAAGAAAAACACCCGCCAAAAACTTCATCTTTTCTTCTACCCTCACAATCCGAACGAACGAATAAGCCCCAGGCCACCAACAAAGCAATTTGGATCTGGCAACAAGTCATCGAGCGACGAGAGTGAAGGCTGAGGAGGGCCAATCCGTCATGAACTTATAGAACTACATCAATTGGTGGGTGCGGGCATCGGTTGTCAAACGAGCCAAGGTGGAAAAACTCTGCTAACATGATAACGACAACGATCTCCAGAACGAGAAATACAAAACCACGACCTCTTCACAATGTTTTTCAAAGTCACTCTCCTCCGTTCCGGTATCGGTATGCCGGAAAAGAAACTGGGCGTCCTTAAAGCTCTCGGTCTACGGAAACGCATGCGAACGGTGTTCCACAAGATAACGCCGGCGACGGCAGGCCAGCTTATGAAGGTCAAAGAGCTGATCTCGGTATCGACTGCCAGTAAGAAGTTAACGAGACGGCAAATGCACGAGCTGCGAAAGCCACCGACGGGTTTTGTGGTTGAACAATCGAGGTTTATGGCGCCAACGAAAGAAGAGACGCAAAGCACGAAGTTGGCCAAGAAATAAGCACAAGATATTCTTTGCCGGCGCCCCAGACTATTGTCGGCGGGAAAGACGAAGATTCCTTTTGGGATAGCAGCCTCTTATCACAATCACGAAGCAACAGGCCAATTGGAGAGACGTTTAAAGGAAGCCCGAATAGCAGGCCGGGCGCATATATTCTGAAGCTTGAATGGATTTTTGCCGTCTATATTCCTCATCTCCTTGTACAATATATACGATACATCCGTTTAACTGGTTCTCCAACCTACTGAAGTGGGAATTTCGGACTTTGTAAATATAATTTTTTTGAGAAGATCTATCAACGTTGATTTATCGGACCAAGCTGTGGTGCTTAGATAATCCGACGCACAAAATATGCATATGCATCTCCGTCGTATTACGATTTCCGCAAGATCGGTTCAAATACGAAGCGAGAATGGGTTTCCTTAAGGCCAAAGAGGGGCCCTGGTTGGTTTTCGTCGGAGCGATGCCTCGGTTGAGACTAGTCTTTTTGTAGTGATATCACCTTGTTGCTCCTGCTCAAACCGGCGGCCCCATCTCTCTATTCTTCTTTCGCATTCGTTTCGTATTTCCTCTTTATAAAAACTTGCTTGATATCCTTTCGTCAATATATACTTTTTTTTGTAGACTTTCTTTCCTCGTTCGTTCTTGTTTATGATATGATACCCTCCGCTTAAATTAATTGTTCTCCTTTCGACTTTGCTGCGACGCCCATCTGTCATCATCAAACATGTCTTCGCGCGTCCCCGTCTCGTTACGAGACGCCTTCAACATTCAAAAGTCCAATCCCCGAAACCAGGCCCTCCTCTTCAACCTTGGAGTGTACGTATAGTCCTTCGCCCATGCACGATAAATCATTTCCGGCCTAATACTTGTGGTTGTCGCTCATCTTTATATCATGTCACCGTAGCATCCGGAACATCGTCTTCATATACTTCATCCTCCGCTGGTCTTCTAAAGCAGCCCGCCAACTCCGCGGTTATGGCATCCTCGGTACTCTCGTCGCCCTTTACGACTACCTCCGAAGCACGGCATACGGATTGATACTGCGAGCTCCTGGCGTCAAAGGCAAAGTCAAAGCTCAACTCGATGAAGCGACTGCGAAACTTGAGGAAAAAATGATTGTGCGGGATCCGAATCTCATCAGGTATCTGGCTCTGCCCAAGAGTGGCCTGAGTCCGGAAAAGATTAGAGAAGACCTAGAGAAGTATGTTGTGCACCTGGTGGGACTTACTGAGTGCAGCGATTGCTGATGGCTATGAACTAGGTTATCCCAGCTAAAGCACACGAACTGGGAGACAGGCCAGGTCTCCGGTGCTGTCTACCACGGTGGTAAAGACCTGCTTGACCTTCAAACCGACTGCATGAGAATGTTCTCTGTCAGCAACCCATTACATCCCGATGTCTTCCCCGGTGTCAGAAAGATGGAGGCTGAAGTTGTAGCTATGGTGAGTCTCTCGGTCCACCTGCAACTCTTATAACGTCTAATTTGTATGTTTAGGTCTTATCAATGTTCAATGCCCCTCCTGGAGGTGCTGGTGTTACTACTAGCGGTGGTACAGAATCCATTCTTATGGCCTGCTTGTCGGCTCGAAATAAAGCCTATGTCGAGAAGGGTGTCACAGAACCTGAAATGTAAGATTCGCCTAATACACGATTCCGGGATCATTAGCTGATATCAATTTGTAGTATCATCCCAAAGACCGCACATGCCGCTTTTGACAAGGCTGGATACTACTTCAAAATGAAGGTCCACCATGTCGAACTTGACCCTGTTACCTACAAAGTCGATCTCAAGCGGGTCGCCAGGCTCATCAACTACAATACGGTCATGCTCGTCGGATCTGCTCCCAACTTCCCCCATGGCATCATAGACGATATTCAAGGCCTCAGCCGTCTAGCTCTCCGAAAGAAAATTCCACTCCATGTCGACGCCTGTCTCGGTTCATTCATCGTACCATTCCTTGAGAAGGCCGGTTTCAAAACTGAGCCCTTCGATTTCAGACTCAAGGGAGTTACATCCATCTCCTGTGATACTCACAAGTGTATGTCGCCCAAGCCTTCAGTTCACAATACAAATCAGTTACTAACAAGTTTATACAGACGGCTTTGCACCAAAAGGAAACTCCACCCTCATCTACCGCAACTCCCAACTCCGTGCCTACCAATACTACGTAAACACCCACTGGACCGGCGGCATTTACGCCTCCCCCAATCTCTCCGGTTCCCGTCCCGGCGCTCTCATTGCTGGCTGCTACGCTTCCATGATCTCCCTCGGTGAATCCGGTTACATCTCCTCTGCCCATGCCATCGTCACCTGCGCCCAGCGTCTCGCAACAGGAATCAAAGAAACCATGTCTGAAGATCTTTTCATCATCGGCGAACCTCTTGTCTCTGTCGTCGCTTTCAGCAGCAACACAATCGATATATACGATGTCGCTGACGAACTCGCGAAGCTAGGATGGCATTTGAACGCTTTGCAAGATCCGCCCGCGGTTCATATGGCCTGCACTACCTTAACGGTCAAGAGCGTGGAGATTTTATTGAAAGATTTAGGGGATACGGTGGTCAAGGTTAAGGCTAGGGGCAAGGGAGCCGCGAAGGGTGATACCGCCGCGTTATACGGCGTTGCTGGGAGTGTACCGAATAGGAGTGTCATTGGTAGTTTGGCGACGGCTTTTATCGATACTTTGTTTAAAGCTTAGATTTTCAATCGCTAGTTCTTGGAATTATAGGCTAGATTTGGGCAGCTGGTAAAGTTTGTTTTGACTCCAAATTTCTTTTCTGTTATGTAATTATTTTGGTCGCTTTTTGGTATATGGGATTATTTCCATCGCAGCTGTTTGCTCACGTCATCTTGACGGGGTTCTCATTGTATAAAAGTTTTTGAAGGGTTGAAGAAGGATGATATAGCACTTCACTGGATACGAATTATCAATTACCACAATTTAAGTGCAACAGTACAATCATCTGACAAAGAAATTTTGATGCGTCACAAAAAGGCTGAAGTCATCGTGACACCAATCCAAATCCAGCCCACCCTCATTTTCTCATTCATAGACCACATCGAGCGACCGGCGCCACTAGTCGAACTCGTCGCTATCGGTCCACCAGTGCTCGACATAACACCAGATGAAACACCAACCTCAGGTTCCGCCGAGCTTGAATTAGACCCAACAGTCGCTATAGACCCTACGCTAGATTCAACACTGGCGATAGTGCTAGTCATCGGTGAAGTTTGAGTGCTAGTGAAGATGTAGAGTGCATGAGCGTAGAATAGGTTGTTGATGGATACTACTGTTCCCGAGGAGGTGTAGGATGTGTCGATATCTGGCCAACGGTAGACGCAGGACGCGAGGGATTGGATACTGGTTTGGGTTTTAGGGATTTGGAAGGAGAGGATGAGTTCTGCTGTTACTGTGGTTGGGGTTGGGATGGTGGAGGTGGAATAAATGAATCTGTATGTTGTAGGTTAATGCAGTTTTCTTAATAATGAGAAATTTATATACCAATTGCTGAAGCACTTCAAGATAAGTTATATAAAGCAAGACGTCGACAGAGACGTCTAGACACGAAGCTAGGCTATAAAAGAATTATTCATGGAGACCATGGCTTGGGTAGGGATGCGATCAGTCTTGTATTGACGCTTCACAGCAAGGTGGATGCGATACACATAGTCGATCGACTAGCTAGTCGCGATACGAAAACTAATAATTACTTATATAGGCTATAGAAGAAAGAAGACTCACGTCGGACAACACGGTGTCGCAGTCTGATTTCCAGAATATCAATATACTATATCCGTATTTCGTAAAGATCCAGGGGGTAAATAATCCACTAATGTCGTAGCCGGTATTGTAATATATCCTACAGGACAGCCACCCGTCGCACCCGTCGACACTAGGGTCTCATAATAGTACGATTCTCTCCAGTTAGGAGGACAACAAGAACTCGGCCCGGAAGCGTAACACCCAATAAGAAACTTGGAATATAAAACGATATCTACCCCGGCTCCAGATTGTACGATCGGGGGTAACGTGAGGGTTTCAACACCAGAAGATAGTACCGTGTTGCAAGCTGTTGGAAGACTGAATTTGGTCAGTGTACCCCCGTTTTGGTAGGTAGCTAGTGCAGCGGTAGCTCCGGATGTTGAACGGAGGGTGGCTAGCTGTGATTTGACGAAGGGCAATAAGTGGATAGCCACTAAGAAGATTAAAGTGGTTGAATTCATCAACATGGTTTAGCACGGAGTATTTGGGAAAGCGGGGTAGTTTGGTTGAGATACCCTAGCCTGTCTATTCTCACAGTGGAGGTATTCTGGGGCTGATTTTTATGTCAATTGAGGCCAAGTCTAGGCCAAGATATTATATCTTGGGAAGGCTGAAGATATTGGACGATGAATTTATATGTGTTAAGTGGGCGTGTAGCATTTTTAATTCGCTGTTTTAATGTGACACAAATATTCTGTCAAGTTTCTTTGTATTTGTGGTAGCTACTGGTCTACATCAAATGATTGCATATTACGCTTTCATCAAGAATGTAGTCAAGTAAAGTCTGTGAGCGTCTAAGCCTCTACAAACTCCCAGACCTGGTTGTCGCCACCCTTTTCCCACAGGATGACTACAGCATCATTGTGACTACTACCACCGTCAATATCGATGTTCAAATTATGATCGTCGGGGTATTGGATGCTGATAAGTTTAATATAGATATATTAGCAAATTGAAAGATTGAATCGAAAGGTATACAATGAAGCTTTTGAGCATCAGAACTCACCGAAGAAAGTCTCCATCGGCGACCAAATGCCAAAGGTGTGGCTGGTCAGTCGTGTTGAGCGGAGTCTTGTTTTGAACTGGACCACCTTCAGGCGCAGGAGCTAAATAACGACCAGTTTCGGCATTCTTTAGTGTCCAAGGGTGGCCTTGGCCTTCTCGGTCGAGAATCCACTTTATCAGAAAACAACATTAGTAGGCGCCCGTGAAAATATATTTTAAGTGTCAATTACCAACCTTTTGGTTTTGACCGTTCTTGCTATGCCAAGCACGAACCCAGGAGTTGCCAACATTGCAGTCGAGACAGGTGTTCGTCTGCTTGTTACGGATCATATAGGTTCTGCCTGCTGCAACCATTTTGAAGTCGAAGTGTAAGCTAGCTTTGAATACTTTGTTGTATTTTTTGTGTTGTTTGGATGATAGTGCAAGGACGCGAAAGACTTAGACTGAAAGCCAGAGCTATGAATGGCAAAACTTACGAGGGAAATACCCTCAGCTTTATACCTCTCAGCCCCTCAGCCCATTGAGTCTAGACTAGTATGCCGCCTTTACACCTTTACGATTCTCCATTCCTGTCCATTCTGTAGCTGGTCTGGCAAGCAACCGATTGGAGAAGACAACTCGAAAACTGAAAACTAAACCCAAGGAAGAATGATATTGACGTAATGGATATTTCTAACAATTTAGGGAACTACACGTAAAACCGAGGCCAATGGATGCAACTGAGTGGACCTCAGATCTGCAGGATCCTAGAAGAGCATATTTTTCTTTGCAGGCGGTAAGCGACTCAATGGCTCGTGGATAGCGGCGGGGTACGTGCAAATGTAGGCGATTGGATAAAACGTCGACGCGAGATGTCTCAATTGAGGGATAAGAGCAGCTTGGCACTGTCGGGACAAGGCCGTGAGATTGGTTTTTCTGGTGGTCTCAGCTGTGCAAGTACCGTTGGTACTTAAGTATCTATATGCGAATGGTACTGCATCTACAGTTTTGTTGAAAATCCAGATTGGGAAGTTGCATGAACCCAATCGCTATTTCTGATGCAGTTGGCGAAATTTTCGCTAGGTAAAACTATGGCTTGACATGATTCATTGAGGCTTTGTGGCAATTGAATTTTCTTGCTCGTATTTCTTTTGGTCTTGAAAGTATGATACGAAAATGAACTGTACTTAATTATGTCATTGGTGTATTTCTATTTCACATCTCGTTCGCTCACCCGTGCGTTCATTGATTCGCCAAGCAGAGGGGGTACTGGGATTTACGTCGGCGGGGTAGCTGCATTTGCCGTAACCATTTTTGGATTTCGGCATTCTTAGCGGACCACTAAAAGGCTCGGCCCGTTTCTTGACGCGGCCGTTCAAACCCCGCGTTTGAATTCCGGTTCAATGCTTGGAATTTGAAGCCCTGAGAGCACGGATTGCCATTCAAAGCTGATGATTTCTGCTAAATTTATAAAAGAATATCTCGGGTACTTCGGTAATTTCTTCCAATGGATCGTCGCGTGATATTTAATAAGTTAATTTCAAGATATCATGAGGCTCGAAGATAAACTTGAGCTCTGGTATGCCAAGGTGTCGCGATATAAATATATATCGAGAACCGGTATTTAAGTTATTCCATGCCATAGATTCAAACCCAGACAAATCCAAATATGGGAGCTTGAAATCATTCATGATCTCAAACTCGATTTGAAAACTTCAAATCCACAGTCGTGGAAGCCAAATTTGTCAAAACGAATCTACTACTATCGAGTTAGGATACGCCTCACGAATCTAGCCAAGCCCACTCGAATCTTCCTAGCTAGTGATCTCACAGGTCGAAACGTGGACTCTGTGGGTCTGGGACTCGAAACCAGTCGAAACCTACTTCTCTGGACTTTATCAATGCTACCATGTAAGAACTTCCAAGTTCAGAAGATTACTCTCGAAGAAACAGACACAATGACAATACTATAACCCACTTCCTATAGATCTTATCGTGGGATCGAAAGAAAAAAAAGTTTCAGTTTATACAGTACAATGGGCGTCATTAGTGGAGAGCTTGTGTTCTGTTAGTTCATAGTTTCTTCAATTAAAAATGGCGAACTTTTGCACTGTCAGTCTTATTTGAGTTTGATACTTAGCGCTATAGCCCTTGTCTCGCAAGCCAGATGCCGTCACTTAGCCCCTGGCCCCGGTCTCTCAATAATTTTAGAGTAATAACAAGATCTTTTCTGGGCTCTACTCAACTCGTTCAGAGGAATCAAATTATCAGCACCCTAACGTAGTCAAGTTCCACAGTCTCTGGTTTAACTGCGGTTATAGAAATGATACAAGGTGTTTGTGAGTGACCTTAATTTCAAGACCAGGTACGAGATTATTCATAGAACATATGACTAGCTAATCTCGAGATCTCGGGCTTCAACTTTTGTCTCGATACCCGCCTTACCAAAATTATGAAATTTGTGCATTTTGAAGCCGGAATACTCCGTTCTTACAATAAAAAGGTGGGTGGGTTGCCGGTTGGATTTGAATTTTTTGAGCAGGAATCGCTGACCATCAAGCATTAGCTCGCGAACTCCACCTGTACTGCGTATATCTGGTCATTTATAACTTCTTTAGGATAGAGTTAAGTCTGTATGTATGGTTTGCAAGGATTTCAGGTTTGTTGTGTTTAATTAAGGGGGCATGATTCCTATCTAAGCTATAATCCTTTTGGTTCATCTAGATTCATTGGAAGAGTTCGAATAACTTATTATAACGGCTATCTTTGCCATTTAATTTGAAGTTGACTTACAACAGGCTAAGATTTCGCTTGGTAGTCCCAGCCGAGCTCGGGCAAGCGTGCCGATGCCAAACTGGTACCTGTTGCCGGAATCAATGAAAAAGAGAAGTCGAAGCGCGAAGTGCGCGAAGTGCGCGAATTGCACAGGGGTGTGTGGGATCATGCATACTGTATGGGCTTGTTCCGAAGTGCGCTGCGATCCTTATTGGCTAATTTACTCAACTGATATCATCCTGAGCAGCGCTCTGAAGGCCAAGGAAAGGTACACCAAAATAAATCTGGAACAATCTTTGGACTCCGTTCAGGCTCGATCGACGACATCAGAGCTCGCTAAATCCACCTATATCGGGATACCTCCGAGTCTTCAAGTAGAACCGGTCGAGTTCTAAAGATTCAACATTTTAGAGGGCTTCAATATTTGAGAAAGTTTCAATATTAACATTTGAGAAAGGTTCAATGTTTAAGAAGTATTTAATGTTCTGGAAAGGTTCATGAGTGTTAAACAAAAGGTACCTCAAGGTTCAATGGTTCAGACGAGTTCCTTCTATCAAAGTCAAAACTCCCAGAAATGTTCGCTATGTTAAATTTGGAGGGTTTCTCCTTGAGAACTCGGAGTCATTCTGAATTGGGGGGTCAAAATAATACTACATTATAATATCGTGATATTATCATACCTTTAATATACTACAGTATAACCCAGTGGCTGAACGGAATACGGCATCAATGCGGTGCGAATACGACTTACCGAATTCTCAGCTCAGGTGGAGCTGAGATTGCCGGCGATTAGACTCTTTGAGGCATCATCAATATCCAGAAAATCCCTCATCCCAGGGTGTTAATCCAAATTTCAATGTTGAGTCGGTTGCATTAGAACCATCTCAAGTTGAAGATTTCAGCTCGAGGACATCGGAATGGTGATTCGCAATAAAGGTATCGGACTAATAATACTAAGTATCTATAAAAGGTCGTCCTTCTGCCGCGTATCTCATCCACACAGGTACTATATTGCCATACTCAGTGCAGTAAACTTCATTCTTTAATATTTCTCATCTCTAGTTTTCACCATAGCTTAAATATTCTATTTTACATAGTCTTCAAAATGGGACAAGTCGCTAGTACTGTTGCAAATGCTCTCGATAACAGCAAAGAAAAAGAAGCTCAGTCAAAAGAACAGCTTGAGCTTATGATGAAGCTCGCAGATGCTCGACTAGACACGTTTCAAGCCAAGTTAAACACCATGTTCTTGGACAGAGAGTCCGCACAGAAGACTAGCGTTCCAGGGAAAAGAGCTCTAAGATTTGAACGTCATGTCCAGGTCGATACCGAAACAAAGGTACACATCGAAAACCCTTTGAGGGAGATATTAAAAGTTGCTAACGATCTTTGTAGCCTGGAGCAGGTGTTGATGCCGCAGTCGACGCTTTCTTTGGCGCTGGCGAAACTGGGGCTAAAGGCGTTCTCGATGGTTTCAAGAACGTTGTAAAGACTGGTCTTTCTGCTATTTTGGGCGACTGTTCTGCTGGCGAGAGCTACGATGAAAAGTTTTTCGTTTGCATTAAACAGTAAGTAAACTCAATCGACTATGATAACACCTTTATGCCTTTTGCACTCACTAATATCGCGTCCCATCTAATTCTATAGTAACGCTATCATCCGTGTGGACATGTACACTTATAAGTACAACTTCCGAAACGAAGGAGTCATCTCCAACGCGAAAAATATTCTCGCCTACATTCTCTGTATCTCAGTGGTTGACCATAGAGATGTTACCGTCGATGAGTTGATATATTTGGCATCAGAGTTTGCAGGTGATGGCGACGTTGGTGTCAACAGTGGTTATCACGCCTATCTAGGTAGCCTGATGCAGACTTGGAATGCCCTCAATACGGTTGAGGTTCCTGGGCTTGATCAAGGCCGTACTTACAAGAGAGTCGAATACCCTGGTCAGCTTAGTGTGCAAGGAAAGGGGCCAGCATCCGTTGTGAGCGCACACTAGTAGAATATATTGACTCTTTATTTGGATGTCTTTTGCTCATTCTTGCCATGCATGTAAATTAATCGAGCTGGCTTAAGGCGCTTTTAAACCCTTTAAATAACTAACAGGGATTCCAATCATCGTAGTCCAGTTATTCCTGCTTAGCACTAAACTAATGATGCAGCGTGAAAGCGGTATATTTTCTATTGTTGGTTTGTAGCGGTTGCTAGAGCGAGCAGAGCGAACCTGCCATTAATGACAAATGATAAATACGAGAAAACTCGTAACTATGAAAATGTCGATTCTAGATATCGAGTTTGTTAGAATAACTCGACGGATAATGATTTGGTACATTTCTTTCAAAAACCAAGTCCCGGAACGTTGATAAGGTGTGTATCTATACTGCCATAATTCGGTACTAGTTTGAGTTTCGAACGTATCCGTGTATAGACAGTCCAACCGGAAACTCATAATATTATAATTGTGTTATATCATGTTGCCGATATTTATAATCGGGAGTTGTATCGAGAGGGTTTCACAAGAGGTGTAGAACCAACAACTCCCAACTTAACCTTAAGGAAACAATGAAGGTGTGCACTTTCACACGCAATGATTTCCCAATTAACTGTTTATAACTACTATCAGTGATCTGGTTCCAACTGAGTCAATCTCCAGAGCTTAGCTAAGCTAAGTTATAACGTTACTGGTTTAAATTTAATTAAGCATATCATAAACGTATGATTCGCTCGGGTATCCGTAGCCAACTTATCCGGCTCTCACCTAGCGCAAATATTGTGTGGCCGGCTTGTCCATAAGAAACCCCTGAAATCAATTGAAGAGCCACTCGTATATCTGACGCCTCAAATATTGGATATCAATCATATCCCAAATTGATAGGATTCCTTAAGTATACTTTCGTAACGAGCAAAATTGTAATTATAAAGTTATGCTTATAAATCTAAGATATAAAACCTGGATAATTAGACATTTAGGTCTATTCTATGCGTGTGATTCGTGCTATAAATCTGCAAAGCTAGCTTTTCAAAACCTAAGCGGTAGCTAGGGAAATACTGCAGGAAGGTATTCAAACGTTTATTTGCGATCTGGCCACATTTGACAACATGTTTTAGGAACCACTTCTATTTAAGAGAGTAATTTGACCATTAAAACATTTATTGTCATGAATGTGATCCCCACATATTTTTGACAATTGTTAGAAGGGATCGCGTTGGATTTGTTGTGCCAAATTTGAGTAACAAATACTCAGCAGCAACACGTCAAGTCTGGCCCATCGATCTAGACCATCGGCAGCACAGTATCCAGGTTATGCCACAGATTGCACAGAATGTAAGAACTTCGTCTCGCCGGGTCATCATAAAAATCGGTCGCTACTACATTGCATACACCGGTTTCAGGATGGTTTTATCATCGCCACTCGATCAACTAAACGCTTTGCCAACTAGTTCAGCCCGTTGCATTTTAGTCCTGTGCCACAATTAGAATTCCAATTTAGTCTTGTATTGGCGTTTTATAAATTTAGCTTTCCCCATCTTGAATTATCTGATTTATCGATCTTTATAAGACTAACTGACAAAAATTAATGAATGACTTGTTTGTAGGCTTTTCCATTTGTCCAGTCTCCTCTGATTTATATTTAAGAGATGTCAGTACTTCTCATTCGTTAAACACATGCTTTTTCATGTTATAACTTCAAGTCTCAGCCTAACAAAAATCTTGGCTTAGACTATAATAATATACAATAATATATATCTGTGTTCATAATTTATATAATCAACTACCTGGTTCAACGCATCTGGATTCTCTAGTCACATAAGCCTCTGTTATATGCAAACCTCAGCAAAAGGTATCTAAATTTTTCAGATTTGGCAATTCGAATTTACTTTCACAGTCCTCGGTGGGGTGGGTCCCAAAAATCATTGAGTCTTTCCGACGCGACGACCCGTACGGACTCAAGTTGAATAGCATGTTTTGCTTCATCATTGTCCTTCAAATTCTCAGTTTCACCCAAGTGCAAGGACTCGGATTTGGGGGACCTTCGGGGCCCTCCTCAGTTTCCTCGAACAGCGAATATGAGCGACTTTACAAACGACGGACCATAGATCGAGATGCTCAGCTCCAGAAACCCGTAGTGCCCGGGAAGTTAGCAGTCTTATCTGACGCTTATACGTTCTCTGCCCAGATCAATCTTGACTGTGGAAATGGAACTGTCGGTTCCGCCCAAGGTGGCTCGGCAATGCTGGTTCTTGACACCTTTTCCTCGTTGGCATTTGTACGATCTAGATGGGACGACGACGTGGGAGTGATAAACCGGGGACCCTTTCAGAAAGAGAGCGGCGATTTACACCCATATTACCCTATCAGCAACGCTTGCATACCTTACCTTCTATACGAAGGGATACCGTCCTACTGGAAAGTCGATCTCAGCGATGATAGTGCTGCGAATGGTGAATACAAACTATTCATGAAGATTCAAGGTAAAAATTTCTTAGATCAAACAGGGCCCTGGGCAAATTTTTGGGGGGTTATTGGACTTGCGAACGTTACATTCGATTTTTGGAGATCAAATAAGCATGGGATTCTTGGCTTAGCACCAGATGCTGTTACAGATGCTGAACGTAAGTTTGATGAGACTCGTTAGTTTTAGATTCGTGAGCTTTGAAATATAGCGAGGGAAAACAAGAATCTCCTTGGAATTTTTCATGGTTTAGTTTATAAAACTACTAGTGTATAGACTGATAACCGAAACGTATTTCATGCATAGTCTCACAAATAAACAGTGCCCCGAAAGACTTCGGTGATGATGTTTATCAGAGCCTCCCTTGGGGGTATCACGCATCAGCTGGTAGAAGCACGTACAAATTTTTCACGACCTATCTGAACTGGAGACAGCCTCGTGAACAATATATCGGTTTCGACTACTTAAATTCAAGCGATACAGTATCTTTGATGGAAACGTTCCCGCTTGCTCCAACAAAGATACCTCCGGATGATCACCTGTGGGAATGGAAAATTCAAACCCCATCTCCGTGGCAGATAAATATCTATAATGTCGACGCAGCCAATACAACAAAAGACACTCAAGATGCTGATCAGTGTAAGGAGGGTTTGCCGTGGTCTCGCAATCGCCCAGACCCGACGTATTGCGCTGGTTTACCGAGACCAGATGCTGATGATATTTCAGGACTAGTGCTTAATGCTTCTTATAGTATCAACACAAATAGCATCATTCGGCTAGGTGAGCTTCTAACTATTTCTATCCCTAATTGCCCTTTATATAGATGCATATGCATCCTCTTCGTTTGGACATTTCTTCCCGATTTAAATTTGCTAATTCAACTGTCGTGTAATCAGATACAAAATCAGAATTCACATTTCTTGGAAGCAATGAAGTGAAGAAGTTAGTAGCTCTAATGGGAGGATATTGCCGCGGAAGGCGCAGTGCCCATGATGATTCTGTTGATGATTTGTATTGGGATCAAAAACTACCAGATTACCTGGGGTCTAACTATCAGCCCGCGGGTCCCTCTTTGGGAGCAATGTGCGGAGTACCGTGCCAACGTACAGTCCATTTACCCAACATTTGGTTCCAAACGAACCGAATCGCTCTTGAGTTACCATGGGGAAATCAATCTATTTTTATAGGACCGGATGTACCTTTAGTACTTGAACCCCGGCTCAGCAAAGATCTTTTTACCGAGAAGCCATGTGAACCTACTGCGAAAAAGAATTGTAAGTTGCTATTTACCTTTATCACTTTAAAGATGCCATATAAGCGTAAAAGTTATCTATGCTTGTGTGTTTCACGAAAGCAGGCAGGCCTCGCTTTCGTCTGACCGGAATAGCGTCCGGTTTATGTGACAAGTGTTTTGCTAACTTGATCAATTTAGGTACTGACTTTTGCATTACTGCCTTCCAGCAACTGGGTACTTACGCCCCATTGCTGGGAACCGATTATTTATATGGACATACAGTCTTTGCAAATGCATTCACAAAGTGGGATATAGCAGAAAAAACAGTCACCATGGGGAGATACAGCCAAGTCTAATTGGTCGTGGCCGATGTTCGAGTTGTAAATTATTCTTTGTTGAATTCAAAATATATATTGCATCTCACTTACGAGATTATACTAAAAGTTTTCTATCTTTAAGTTTCAAATCTTTATTCTACCCTTCACGATAAGTTTTCGGTGATATATGCTCAAGGCCAAAAGCCAGCCGCGATCGGATGTGGACTTTGTGGGTCTGGGACTCGAGACCAGATCGGATCTATAATGACCAACGTTAGGAGTCAAAGAAATGAAAGCACAGAGAAGAAAAGCCGAATTTCAGATCAACACTTAGTATAGTTCCCCCCAACTTTATATTTCATGCTTATTGTTTTGAGCTTCGTTTCTAACGATGCCTTTCCCGGCGATCCTCTTGCCCAATAGTTTGTAAAAAAAAAACTGTGGATATGAAATCTGAACGCGATGTTGTTGAACCCCCAAAGCGCAGATCGTGTCCTAAGACGTTAAGCGGACACGTGAATGCAGTTTTTGGAGCGTAAAGTTTGCGTACTTTCGGTAAGAAGTCTTGAGGATCATTATTTCATCTCGCGAGCTTTGAACTTTATCACGGAAATCGTGTTTGGCGTTGGCCATGCATGCCCATATCGTACCGTGGGGATCTCTTTATAAGCTAGGGAAACAAGTTTTCAAGTGGGTTATTGCTTAATATCTAAAACAACATCGTAGACTGATATTCAATATCTCCAGACAGTCAATTGGTAATTTTTTCAATTTTTTTCTGACGAACTAGCTTTGATATTGCCAGCTTCAACGACGCACAACGCAGTAATTGCCAAAAGTCCAACACTACAATGTTATTCGCGGCACTCCTGCTGTTGAGCGGCCTTCCAGGCATAAACTGTCGACCACAAGGATTCTCAACCGAAGCTTTCGACTACACCACGAACTCTTCTCACACAACCCACCTTCCAAATTCACCAATTCCGCCAGAAATCCAAACTGGCGACTGGTCATCAGTAGCAGCTGCACATCCAACCGGAACCAACCAGATAACCCAAGACAATTCAGGCCAGTCCATCATTCCTACGGCATCGCCCTCCTCCACGCCCTCTACAAGCAACTCTGAAGAAGCAGGAGCTCAAAGCTCCTCCCCTCCAGCCTCATCAACCCATTATGACGACCATGCCCTCAAAGAACTCCTCCGATTCGCTGCCGCCGCAGACTCAACATCTAACCCAAGCTCCAACACCAGCGACTCCACGTCCAATCAAAACGAATTCATCATAGAATCCACATCTACAGAAGACGAAGAGGCAAATATAGCCGGCGTGGTACCGGTCTACTTTGCCAATTCCTACTTTGTAGCCGAAGTCAACATTGGACCCTCCGTAGTGTTTCTAAAAGTCGACACATCTTCATTCCATTTCTGGGTCGTATCGTCCTTACTCCAGGAGTACTGTACCGCCTCGCTAGACGTCGGCGGAGGATGCTACCAGCCTGACGAAGATAGCGAGGAGGTGAAGATTGATGGGACTTACACCTTTTCATATTCCGATGGGGTGAAAGCTAGTGGAAAGACAGTATACGCTGATACCATCACCACTGAAGATTTCTTCGGGGCGGCAACGTGGGAGAAACAAATCGTGTCGTTACCGGATACTCTTGAGAATTGGAATGCGGATTCGGGGATAACCGGGGTGCTTCCGCTGGGGTTTAACGGGACGGAGTACTTTCTTGCGAAAGCAACCGAGGAGGGTATTAGTAGTAATGCTACGGGAACGGTGTTGACAGAGTTGCCGCTGAGTATTGCCAACTGGAGTTTTTTCACGACGTATTTCAAGCCGGGGACGCAGATGTTTATCGGGTTCGATTTTGAAGGGGCGGGGTTGTATCAGGGTAGCTTGGCGGGGGTACCCGTGTTGGGGGTAAATGGGTCGTGGTCTGTCATGCCGGATAGCACTTGGGGTTCCCTGACGGTGGGGAATTCGAGTAATGCTGGGGGTGGAGTTGGTACCACCGCGACGGAGGGTGGTGTAACCCCTACACCTGTTGAGACTAGTACTTCTCAAGAGTCTGGAGATGAGGTACCTATGGCTAGTACTGCGAGCTCAGAGATATCCTCCTCTACTACCACCATACTTGAAACCGAAACACCAATAGCAAGCACTGCTGGTGGTAGCGAGGGACCTACGACCACGAACCCAGAGGAGTCCATGACCGAAGCACCTGTGAAAGGTAGTTCATCGTTGGGTAATGCACCCGGCTCAATCGATTCAGAATTAGCCACAGTGGATAACCTCATGGTCAGGGAGGCGCCGAATACAAATATACCGATGGAAACAGCCGCTGCAGTTGCAGTAAAAGTCAAACGACAGTCCGATCTTAATTCGACATCAACCTCGACACCAAGCGACCAATATCCTATAATCTTAGGTGGGTCGCCATATATGTCTTACCACAGCTCTCTAGCTGTTCAGAGGGTAACTAAAAAAAAACTTTATTATGACACAATAGACACCGGCAGTGCCGAAACTTACATCTCCGCCACGGACGTGAAGACAATATACGATGCATTATCGGGTAGCTGTCTGACCGTCAACGGCGGGTTACATAACTGCACTTATCCCTGCGTATTCAACTACTCGAGCCTATCAATCACACCTGAATATGAGACTACGGTTGCGCTAGCGTGGGGTGCCGGCGCCACGATTAACCTTGATATGACACAGTTTGCGAGTGAGGTTTACGATACCTGTCATCCGGCGATAAATGCCAATACTTGTGAGTATATATAATTAACATAATCTGTGTCCCCATCTTCCATAAATCCCCCCTCCAAAATGACTTTAAAAAATCCTACAAGAAGGCAGAGAAATCTATAATAGTACTAATGAATTTTTTTACTTTTATCATATGTGTGTAGGTTCATCAACTTGTAGAGGAACAATACAAGCTCAAGCTCCGGGGAGAGAGTACTACGTCTACGGTAGCGTGGTATTCAAATCTGCATTTTTCAAATGGGATACCTCGGATAATGCTACGGTGGGTATGGCACCGTATGCGGATGGTAGCGGGACGTCGTGGTTTTATAGGCGAACTGGGAACAGTCAGGCGGCGTCATCATCATCTTCGGGCTCAGGTGGGAGTGCGAAAGCGAAGGTGAAGAGTAAGCTTGGGGGCTTTGGAGGGATATAAGTCTGATTTTTCTTCTTTAGAAAACCTAATTATAAGGGAAGGCTGCGGGGGGTATTAAAAATTCGCTTACTTATAAAGGATGGATCTTGTGTTTATTTTTTTTTAATAGATTTGTTTGATTGTTTTTCGTTTAGATTGTAGTAGGTTGGTCAGAGAGAAACGGTGTATAATGGCACGAGGCTGAGTTGTAAATCGATTTTGGTAATAGATACATACTTAGGTAGCTGTGATAGAGTATACAAAATATATGTTCAGATCGAGATTCCAAGCAGCTGATCAAATATATTTATAAACTCAGAAGCTTCGGGGAGCGAACTACCCGAAGGAGTATAAACTTATAACTATAAAGGACGACCGTGAATGAGAAGAAATCTCGTGAATACCTCGGGAAGTCTAACTTGTTTTATAAGTTAAACCTGACAGTCATGACATGAAAGATGCATGTCGACAGGCGATGCGCCAGGCGGTACACTATATATATATATATATATTATTATAAGTAGACGCATATGCATAGACGTTCGCGACCACCGAAGAAAGCGAAAGTAAGTATCCAACATATTATTAAATGTCTCTCCTGTGACCACCCGTTCCCGCGATCATACATTACCATCTCTTTTGTTTTTTTAATCTATAACGAAGATGCAAGGTACCGTCGTCTTACCATTTATATATATATATAATATGGTCTCAGTTTTGGTAAACTCAGCTCAGCCCTGCGGGTTCGTCAGCGTGAAGGGGGCACCTGACGACACAAAAAAAAAAAACCTTTCAGAAGTATCAATCACGATGCATGCTCATTCGCGGGATCCAAAAGTCTCAAGCCTGTCAGTCGGTTGGCCGGCCATCCTTGTCTTTTTTCCCCCTCTCTTTGCATCTGCATGGCATGGGGTGGTACGACAGGCTTTGAGCCGTTCGCGGGAAAGCTTGGTGGAGCCAGGGTATTTTTTCCTTCAAAGTGGAAATGAGGGGTGGGAGTGCTTGAGTGGGGAAAAAAGGAATAAACAAGAACTCCTTGTCGTTCGGGTCGCTTTTGAACTCGAGTCTATGAACTCTTTGATCGTGATAAAGAGAAGATACACTATGTAGAATTGAGAGAGCTCTCTGTATCTGTATCCGTAGGCGTCTCTTGACATCACAGTTTTTCTAGGCATGAGCAAATCACGCAGGGGATAGCTAATAGCCGAAAGCATGGCGGGAAGGAAGGAAGGAGAAAAAACTAATTCTTCGAATTCGTGTGATTTCCAGGAGATGCATACATGAACAGACCTGCATACATCAAGTAAGAAGTACTTACATTACATGATGCGCCAAACATGATCCAGGTTGCCCTGTTTATTAGCCTCGGGCAATTCACTCAGAAAAGCCAGATTTTATGAAGCGGAATTAATTCATGAATTCACATTCAATCAAATGACGATGGGTAGGTTGGGGATTAGCGGTGCCAGTTCCCATGTCGGTTCGAAAAGGTCAAAAAGGCCAAAAAGCGGGGAAATCGATCACACAGATGGGGGCTAGCGAGCGCTAGTACTATAGTACTGTCAACCTGAGCGCTCGAACGAAAAGATCTTAAGAGCTCGGAATTAGTTAGTAGGGTATAGTATAATGATCACCGATACCGCGATTCTTCGTCCGTCGAATTAAAGTCATGAAGAGCGGGGTTAAGGGGCGAGAATCCAAGAAGCATCAGATACATATGCGCCGATTGTGGAGTGACCAGAGTCAGTAACCATGACCTTCGCCTAGGCTGGCCGGCATGCGTCTCATGGCAGGGTGCTTTTCAACATACATAGTCGACATGTAAGTACGTATGTATGTATGGACGGCATCCCTGGCTTGAGTTTTGAAGCTGGTCTCCTTGTTTTTCTTTTCTTTCCTTTGCGACAGCTTTTCGGATAGCGGAGGCTTGGGAATGTGGTAGCGTGATACAGCCTGCATTGGCGACAGACAGTGCACTATACTCCGTAGTGAGGAAGAGATCGAATCACGATCAAATCAGAATAATTACTGAAGTACTTAGCTTCGATATTTTATAGAGCCATCTAGATTCAAATAATAAATACCACTTCGGAGCAGGTAGGTCATCGTAAGCTAGCGGTGGTCACATACGAGACATTTGAAACGCCTCTTCTTTCTCTCTCTCATTTCCAATTAATTCGCCCTCACAGCCTGTCTAGACACCGGGGACACCATTGATATTCGTATAATACGGTAAGGTAAGCCACCCGCTTTTTTTTTTTTTTTTTTTTTCCCTTCTCAACCTACTTGCTATTATTATTCTTTCATCCCTCTCTTCCCTTCTCCTCCTTCTTGCTTTTCTCATCGGCTGCGGGGGGGAAAGAAAGAGACGGGAAAGAAATTATCGCGCGCGTGAGACGACGACAAGAATTCGCTGCCTTGCATTGCATATTTCTTTCTATTTCATACAATTTATTATATTTTATACCTTCGACACCCCCCCCCGCCACTCTCATTTCGCTTTCGACCTGACTGACTTCAGCCTCGAGTCTCGGAACAGACCGAATGAAGATATGACAGAATAACAATATATATTGCCGACATCCTTTTCACCGTATATTATCTTCACCCTTTTCCTCGTTTATAGATGTTTTGAAAAGAAGAAAGCGAAAGAAAGAAAGTTCCGTCTCCGTCGGCGGGCTTGTTCTCTCTCCCCGATTCGAACAAAGCTAATATTATTATTGTATTATCCCCGACCCGACTGGTTAATTAAGAGAGATACCCGAGCGACCGAGCGAGCGAGAGTTTGTTTGGTCGATTTCCGATAATTCAGTCAAGCGAAAGAGACAGAAGAGGTCTAGCAAGAGCTCTCTGCAAATTATTTATTATTATTTTTCTTCTTCTGTTCATTCGGTCGAGCTTCTCAGTCGCACAAACGATTTCACTTTTATTCGATTGGTTATACCTTTCATTCTATTGGAAGATAATTGGGCGACAGTGGTATACGTACTTGTTACTATATTTCCAAAGATGCTTCGTCCGACTCTGCCGACTGGAATCCCTCCTCCCTCCGCTCCAAAGGACATCTCGTCCGGTCCGCAAGGCTCGTCCAAATCCCAGCGAGCCCGACGGACTCCCTCCTTCCTCTTCGATTCTCCACCTTCTGCGCCTTTGGCTCCCACCACCTCGAACGCGACCGCCACTTCCACCTCAAAACCCACAAAATCAAAGTCCAAAGACCACATATTATCGTCTCCCTCCCCGCGACGCTCCTTCTTCCCTTCTCCGAACAAATCCAGCGTCAGCAGTGGCAACAGTAACGGTGGTGGTAGTGGTGGTGGTGGAGGGTTCGCGGGCGGCATCTTTTCCTTGTCGTCGCTGCTCGCTCGCATGCCAAGCTCCGCATCCATCGCTCCCGTCCTTTCCTCCCACTTCAACCCCGACCCTCCAAAAACATCCACAATGAATTCCACCAAAAAACAGCCGTCCTCGAAGGACAAGGAAATGCCTCGCATGACAGCTGCTGAGAAGCAGGAAGCTGTCCGGAACGCTCATATAATCCTACAGACCGTCCGGAAGGACTGGGACTGGCACGAGGAAATGCGAAAAAAAAGACGAAAGACAGTTCCCGACACCATCAACTCAACCTCACCGACAAACACTCTACCTTCCATCCACTCCGAAGACGAAGACACCGACACCGATAGTGAAGACGAGCGAGAATACAAATCCCGTGACGAATCCGAAAGCGATGATAACCGCATCCGTTCCTCGAAATCAGTCTATCCCGACGACGAACCCAGATCGGCCTACCGTTTCCACGATCCAACTTCCATCGGTCTCCCAAAAGCCACAAAGGAAGAACGCAAGCAGCGTCGCAGAAAGGACCTAGAAGAAGAGATGAAATGGAACGAAGGTCTACGGATCTGGGTCGAACGGCGGGATCTGTGGACCCAAGCCGATAAAAATGGTCGTGTGCCTATTGGCAAGAGCAAATTCCAAGATGTCAGTCTTGATAAGAGATTCGATACCTCGTTTTTCGCTAGGTGGAAGGATGAGCTGACGCCTATTCCTCCGGAATATTTGCACCAGAATCCGTTCTATGATGCTATTGTGCCGGACGCTTATCCTCAGCTGTATTCGAGGATTATAATCAAGGGCAATACCCCCACGATACCCATCAACTTGCAACATATGGTTAGCATATATCCCCTTTTTCTTCTCGTATATTTAACCTCCAGCTAATGATGAATGTGAACTTATAGACCAACGCTCTCGTCGACGGTTGGAAAGCTGACGGACAGTGGCCGCCGAAACCTGCAAGACCCGAACCATCCATGACTAAAAAGAAGACACCAGGCGAAAGTATGGTTAAGAGGGTATTCGGATTCGGACGGTGATATCGAAGCATCCAATACTAGGTCTTATATTCTATATCACTCTTTCATTCCACATCCACCACGAAGTGATTATCTTTTTAGAATCCCCTTTCACTCTATCTCACTCACACCTGGTTTGCGTAATCTCTCCTCGCTATACAAATGTTACGTTTAGCATTATTCAACACATAGCCCATCTGTCTGTCCGTTTGTTGAACCTATCGGACCTTTTTTTTTTTTTTTGGCATACCCTCATCTCTCTTCTCATCCTTTCATATTTTAATATTCCCTTCAATGTAACTGCATGGGAGCACGAAGTTATGTGTATTTGTATATCATTTTTCTTATATTTTTTTTGGTTTGCGTATCATGGGAATCGGGTGGTGGTTTCATTTTTTTCAGTCTTCTCTTGCCAAAGGAATTGGTGTTTTTCATGATACTTTGTTTCATAATCTTTTGTTACTAAAGATTCGGGATATCGATAATGGGATAGGCCTTTTTTTTTTACTTTTTCTTTTCCTATATCTGGTTTACGAGACATACAATGGAATTTATTAGGAGAGCTTGCATGGAGCTTGGAGCTTGGGGAGCTTTTGCGTTTGTATACTTACATAGTACCATCTCTTCCGGCCGAATTGGTTAATTCAAAAGCGAAATTATATTTATTATCGATATATCATCTGATTCACGATATCTATATTGATGACTTTCTATCCTTCTCTCTCTAAAAGCACACAAGGAAATCAAAGGAAACCTACACGATCCACAGTCGGTCACGTAGCTCTTGCTAGCTATCTTGCAAGGTACTAGACCAGGCTTCCTCATTCTTTTCACCGAGGATTGTCAAGGGTTCAACGTACGTATCGGCCAGTCTTACTTGATGCGGCCGGTCATTTTCTCAGCATTAATTCCTCGCGGCCTCGTGAATCAAGATTTTTGGAATGTTGATTAGATACTAGTAACGTGGGGAGTCTCGATCGATGTACCTGAACATCATTGCATTCTTGACATGT
Organism: Arthrobotrys entomopaga; assembly: GCA_012184315.1. Classification (NCBI taxonomy): domain Eukaryota; kingdom Fungi; phylum Ascomycota; class Orbiliomycetes; order Orbiliales; family Orbiliaceae; genus Arthrobotrys; species Arthrobotrys entomopaga. The sequence goes on from LDDX01000170.1 coordinate 144,596, forward strand.
TACACTTGATATATACTTATATAAAATATATGAATGGCTGACGGATGGATGGATTCTCTTGAGCTTGCGCTTGCTAGGGTTTTGGCATTCCACATACCGTATTACCTTATAAAAACAATAACCGAAATACCACAAAATCAACTCACTCAAACGAACAAAAGGAAATTGGAATGGCTGAGAGCCCAGACAACAACAGTACCGCCACCCTCTTCCACCCGGCGATACCAAATAAATAAACCGTAAATAAATCATAAATAAAATAAACCCCGACAAACCAAAACAAAAAACATATATAAAAAGGGAAGGAAAAAAAAAAGGTAGGTCAAGCCACGATTCGAACGTGAGTCTTCCGCAACCACGGTGGGACTATATATGTCTTTTATCGCACAGACGGTGAAACGGGGCGTCACCACCGCAGATAGAGCAGATGTTCTTCATTGAACTACAAGACCCAAGTTTTCTATACCGTTTTGAAATGGAAATGGGGTATATATAGTATAGTGTATATATTATACGTCGGATGGGTAACATCAACTTTTTAGTATTATGATATATATATATATATATATATGTTCGTGCGGTGCAATAGTGCAACGTACAGTGGAGCTATGATGTCTTTGTTACTCTTGAAAAGATTATACATTCTGCGATTATTTATTCACATATAATGAATGATACGATAACTTTAGGGCTTTAAGGATCTGGGAATCTGTTACCTTCAATTTTGCGATATGGGTATATGCGAGGAGCCACAATACCGATGGTAGAATATAGTATTGCCAGCATCAGTAGTATCTTGACACCATTCGCAGATGTGGTAAGACTCTAAGATATCATTGTGGTGTAATTTGTAACTGCTAAACTCCAACGTTGCAGGCTATCGCCGTGGTGATGATATCAATGGCAGCAACGTTAACCATCAAGTATCAGAGCAACTTGACCGATTTATAATATTTATAGCATTCACCCGAGCAATAAGAAGGATCAAACTCTTGATGACATCACATAATGTTTGCAGAAAAAAAAAAAAAAAAGATGAAAGCCTCATGGAGCCGGGAGTCGAACCCGGCGGCTTACGGACCACTTGGACCGACCCCTAACTCTCAGGTGTTGAACCCGGGAGGGCTGAGTCGAGCAATCCGAACGTTCTCACCACTGAACTATCCACTCGGCTTGTGAAAGTATAAACAATAATTGGGGTATATATAGTGTACGTTGCGCCTATCTCCGTGGCAATGGCAATGAAGGATCTCACTCGGCCTGTGAGAGATATACTCGGTATACCATAAAACCATTTATCTAGCGACCACAAAGACTACTATAGTACTATCTGGCGAGGAAAATGCACGCAGCGAAACGTCTATAAAACGTAAGTGTCCATATACTCTGCTAATCCGGCATGCGGCCCGATTCTAGCTCTTTTCATTGTCCTGCAAGCCATATGTCGTTCTAATCCCGCAGAATTTCTAAATATAAGCATGAGAGAAACTTACGAGAAATCTCTTTAATTTCACGGCGAAGGAGAAGCTTATATCATATAAAAAGTCTCATTTCTTGTGATATATAACTTTATAACTCTATCATGGGCATCTAATTTCTAAATATAAACATGAGAGAAACACCGGGTATCACTGCTTATACATTTTTTTTTTTAAAACAAATCCTTTCTTCTTGTCCCATTCTAGCTCATTACCTCGTCAAAATTTAAATTCATCACTGCTCAAATCTACTCCTTAATTCGACGCTCCTCTTTCTTCCCTCACACCCTTGCGTCTCCCTCGAGATTTTTCTCCACAACCTCATCAGGATCCTGATACGCATATTTCGAATGCTTTCGGATCGCAGCACCCTTGAAATAAAAGACATACGGAATAGCACAACATGCCAGTCCGATAAATGCGAGCAGAGTACTCGCCCATTCGTATCCCAGACGATGATACCTATCAACAGCAACCCAATATTAGTTATACCATTCTGACAAATACACCTCCAAAGTTTGAAGGGCCATAGATGAAGAAGAGGAAGAAACAAACTCACATCTGCGTGGTAAATAAAACCGTACAAGCACCCCAAATCGATCTTATAAACGTCTTTGCAGCTAACGCCGACGCAGCTTGATGCTGATACGTATCGACCAGATAATTATTCGCAGAGTTGTATAAGAATATAAACCCGAATCCGACAGGAAACCCACCGAAAGCCGGTCCGGCCCACGATAATCTCGGAGAACTAGTCCAAGCAAATATAAACAGTCCGATGGGGATCGCCCAGCAGGAAATCATCATTGGGATCAATCGAGCTTCAGCTGGTGGCTTTCCTCCATGTTTGGCGACAAGGGTCAGGTAGTGCTTATTCACGAATGGAGAGCAGGCAGCACTAAGGAGCACACCGACGGCGATTGGGATAAACATCAAGCCGGTAGTGCTAGAGGAGTATCCCTTTCCTTCTTGATATACGATCGGATAGGCAACGAAGAACATGTATAGGAGACCGTAGAGAACCGACATGTAAAGGGAGATGAACAAGACGATGGGTTCGAGGAAGAGGAGTTGAAGGGGTCGGAAGAAGAACAGCTTCATTCTCTCTCCAAAGGGTCTTTTATCGAGAGATTGCTCCGTTGTGTATCGCTCATCCCCTGTTTCCTTTCTCAGTTTTGCAGCCCGTCGTGCGAGAATAGTGGAGGCTTGCGTCTCTGGAACGGTAAAGGTTATCAAAATCCATACAAATCCAGCGAGAATCAATTGAATCCAATAGAGCCATCGCCATCCCTTCGCATCTGATAGAAAACCTCCAACTAACGGACCGATGGCAGGACCTATGAAAGGTGCCGCGGAGAATGCAGCCATCGGTACACCTCGCTCTTCATTTCTCCACAGATCCGCCAGCGTTCCCCCGACAAGAGACATTGGCGCGGAAAATGCGATACCATCAATAGCTCTTGTAACGATCAATGTGGTAATGTTATCCGCTACGGCACCGGGAATGATAAAGATGACAGCCAAACCGAGGGTTACGGCATACACGATTCTCCTTCCGGATAGTTCACTCCAAGGCGCGAACACAAGAGGTCCCAATCCAAATCCGATAACGAAAACGGTGATGGTCAATAATGCGACCTCGTCAGAGACGTTGAACTGTTTGGCGACACCTTGGATATCACTCGTGATTACTGCTGACGAGAAGGCTACGACAAAACATGTCAAGGCTACCACCATGGTGATATACCATTTATACGCCTTTGACCAGTTTTTAGGGTTTTCCGGATCGTGGAGGGTGAATGTTACGAGGATATGATCTTGAAATTCTCCCGTGACGTGTGACTTTGTGGTTTTGAGGATCTCACCGGCTGGTGTTTCCTCTGTGAATTCCTCGAGGTTGGCGGCATCGCTGAACGTTCTGTATGGGGTATTCAGAGGATCAGGTTCTGCATGGTGGATTGTATGTGTTGGGAAATTGTGGAGTGTTGCATTTTCGAAATCGTGTGTTGAAGCCATCTTCAAGCTAGAAGGCTCGAACGAAAAAATAAAGGAAAAAAAAAATTGAAAGAAATAAGAGAGAGCGGGTGAGGTATTAGGATAACGAGAGCTTATCGACAGGTGATGATTAATATTTTCCATATCTTTACAATGGATAATCCGGTCCCTTTTATACTTCGGATTATCTTCCAAGCTGAAGAGCTCAATTGCAAGCTCGTACGACCCGTGCCGAAAATATGACTCGGAACCCCGGCATCCCTCCTCGCTACCTATCCCGAAAACTCGGCATGCCGATGTCTCGGGCTCATCTCATAGGTCAGCAAGCACTCAAACTAAGGCCGGCACAGCCGAATTGGCGGTTAAAGCAAAAACTTGGAATTCTTCGGCATTGGATATCGGGTACCAGGTTGCCGGAAGCGAAGTATGAGAGCCTGGATATTACCCTAGCGCAGAATCCTGCGAACTAATACTTAATTGTGGTGCATTAATACATCATATCAAAAATATACCTACTGGTAGATTCTAGTTACCTAAACGTCAATCGCTTGATGAAACAAAATCCCGGGGGTTTCTTTTGTGAGCACGCCAACTGTACAGTTAATATCCAGTATTAAAGATCACGTGTCAACGATATAGCTCATTCACTGCTCAAAATTCTATACTCTAGGACCTTTGGCTCACACGACAAATGCCTTCAATGTCAATTCTTCGTTGTATTTAACTAGTTCGTTTTTAGTCTGCAGGAGGTGTGCTTATACCGCAATAGAAATGTACGGCATCATCAGTCGTACGCCACGACTACAGAAACGAAGTAATTTTTTTCTGTGGATCTATAACTCCAGGACTATAAAGTACACTATTAATATATTCATACCCGGAATGGCCATATAGGAGAAAATCCGAAAACGGGTAGCTTAAAGGGTGGAGCAGACTCTAACGTCCCGATTTTTCCAAATGGAAACACGTTCCCTACTCTTCGCGAATAACTAAGCTTGCTATAGCCCCTTAGTTCTTGACAACGACAATATTATATTTTGGATTGTTGGGCGATAACTTTTTAACTAGAGCAACCTGTCCAGGGTGCAATTGTTATTCATGAATTTATTGTTACATTGATATTCTATTCGTACCATCGTTATCAAGCGCTTTGTAAGGGGTTGAAAATTTGTACAAACGCCAGAAGAAAAAAGACTTTTGCACCAGAAATATTTGTCTCGTATACCAAACGCTCAATGCGAAGAGAAATATAGCGAAATCGTAGTCTGGGGGCGGAATCGCGTTTAAAATGCAAGCAAGTTACCCAATTTGACGTGATGAAGTACCCGAGCAATGATCTACTATCCTCCCGGTTGGTTTTCTTTCAGCCATAACAAGATTAATCAAAAGTAAGATGATAATATTTCTTGGCTAGTTCACATACAGCACGTCGCAAGGTTAGCAGTGAAAAATTTGTCTTGCGAGGAGGAGTTGCCCAAACTTTGGCAACGAACAGCGTCTGGGAACGAGACTCGAGCTTATTTACTACTTACTTAAGTACCCAATTTGAGCTAATTATTTGACTCTGGGTGCCAAGACGTCAGGGAAACTTTCGATTCGGAAAAAATCGCACGACATTACCAGTATATTTCTAAGGAGCTGGGTAAAATCGCAAAAATGCCTGCACATCAAAACTATGAGCAATATCAGGCCGGGCTCACAAATATCATCAGCCGTGTGGTGACAGAAGCGGTAGAGAAGCAGGCCGAGAAAATGTATCTTGAGCTTGCGAATATTATTCAAAGAGAGGTTCGACGGAGTATGGACAAATACATCGAGGACAAAAAGGCTCGGTATAGATCCCGCGCTTTCAACAACCTCATAAGATCCTAGCACTAATTTTCAATATAGTAAAGCTCTCAATACTGCCCGGATTCATAACTGGGCGCTAGGTAACAATGATCCCCTCTGGCTTCCCGTAGTAACTCAACCTGCAGAAGGGCTCGCTATACCACAGCATGAGCTTACGAAACATGGAATAAATCTCCTTGACGGTAAGAATGAAGTTTTATCTCAATTTCGAGTAAACCTTACTAATTTAAACTAAAATAGCACCTGCTTGCAGAGCTATCTTGGAAGGGTATGATCTTCCTACGACAGGTACCTTACAAGCCAAGAGAACCAGGATCCGGGACTACCTATGCAATGTCCAGTTCAACTAGTATCTAACTGCATATTATTTGTTCATTTCAACGACCAAATTCTAGCGTTAAGATCCTCGGGGCTAATTTAGGATGAAGACATTGCCGGACGGAGAGTTTGATTGAGGCGGCATACCTGTTAAAGCATAACGCAAGTGTTCTAAAGGGGGCTCATGGGGAACGGGAATTTCCATTAATGCAAAAGGGCAAAGACCCCTTGATTTTGATTTTCGGTGTGAATACAAGCTATGAAATTGTGGCCTATCGATCTTTTAGCCCCTCGGAATTTGAGAGGCTAGAAGTACTAGAAAAGTTACCACAAGGATTAGTTATATCGATCCTTAAATTAAAATGCAAGCAAGTTACCCAATTTGACGAGATTGAATAACTGAGCTGTGATATACTAGCCTAGGCTTTTACCATACACACTTCCCGGCTGGTTTTCTTTCAGCCATAACAAGATTAGTATCTAGTAGCAGTAGCAGTAAAAGTGCACCTGGCAATTTTGCAATCCAGTTCGTCTTCCAGCGAATCGTCACAGTTGTATTAAATCCAACGAACTATCAGAAACGGACGACTACTCGAAGCTAGTATTCAAGTTAAAGTCCAACCAAATCAGCGCAAAAGGCGAGCCTCGAAAACGTTTATAACGTTTATAACACTTAAAATTGATATATTCTAAATCTGCCCAAATTTCAATGATATAATATTATAATCTATAAGTCTAGATGAATAAGATGGGATAGTTATAGCTATAATATAATTATACCGTCGATGATTAATTTTAGGATCAGATCATGCGAAAGGTTTTGGCATGAATCCCCGTGATATAGTACTCCCCCAGCCTTTTCATCGTATACGCGTACGGGAACTTTAGAAACCAATCAACGATAGCCGGTATAGACCTATAGCTATAGTTAGTTTAATTGAAGCATCGCATTCGGGGACGCTACCCTACGAACTTATTCCGAAGGTAGATGTGGAGAGGGGTACATACAATCCCGTAAAGACAAACAGAATTGAGCTGTTTATGATCATCGATCTAGCGCGGCTGTTGGAGGGTGCTACCGCCTATTCTACCCCGTAACCTAGGTGACGAGGTGTTTGCGTGAAAAGAAAAATTCAAAATCGAAAGCTCGGTGCCATCGATCCTACATTCATACATAGTACGATAAACATTAATATTGTTTGCCATGACGGCATGCCAGCTGCCGCGAAACTCCGCATATATTCTTTCATCTCATCATGAGAACCTTCGAACCTTCTCTTCATGGGTTTTCTTTTCTATCGCTATCATTTTCATTTAAAACGACATCGATATCCCCCAAGCTGTGAAGCTACAGCATAGCGAACTATTCGATTTCAGCGGAGACTCGGGAGATACTCACCCGAGAGCTTCATAGAGGCTCCTTGTAAAAAGTATCGACCGGAGGATTAGAGGGCGCTGTTCTGGAGAACTTTAATAAATCAGCTCTAGTTTCGAGGGTGTATTATACATCTTCATCTCCTCCTCCGCTCCATCTATTAAATTGCGTTAGCGTTGCTCCGTCCGCTCAAACGACTACGACCGTCTCCGACGGCCACCGTCCTGTAAGTTTCGAGGGTGCTTACAATTTTCTTTTTCTTTTTATGCGTTATTGCTTCGAGTTGGCTTGATATGTTGACTTGGTAGTAATCGATTTACTAATATTTGTCAGGCATATATTTGACTATCGGATCAGGTATTATAACGAGACAGCCTTTTTGGCCTAACAATATTTCATCCTGGGTATGTTTTTGCGACAAATAAGGTTCTAAACGCCAGAGCATGGGTCAGATGAACCATCTAGTCTAAACCACCGGAAAATAGCAACGATCCCGAAGAAACATTCGATTCAGAAAAAGTCATCGCACAACACTACCAGTATATATATATATCTATAACTATACTTATATATAAGAGATGGATAAAGTCGCCAAAATGCCTCCATACCAAAGCTACGAGCAATATGAGGCCAGGATCTCTAATATTGTCAGTGCGGCGGTGGAAAAAGCGGTAGAGAAGAGCTTTGGAGAGCTTGTGGGTTCTCTGGCTATTATTCAAACAGACCTTCAAAAGGTTCAAAGACTATGGACAAACTCAAAGAGGACAAAAAGGCCCGGTATAGATCCCGCATATTTAATAATTTTACAAGATTCTAGCACTAATCTTTTTCAATATAGTAAATATAGTAAAACTCTCAATACTGCCCGGCTTCATAACGGAAAACTCGGCGACAATGATCCCCTATGGCTTCCTGTAGTAACTCAACCTACAGATGGGGACGTCATGTCACAACACGCGCTTACGAAACGTGCAATATCTCGTCTTACTAGTAAGAATGAAGTTTTTCTCTCTCACTCCCGAGTAAATCTTACTAATTTAATTGCTAAAAACAGAACGTGCTTGCAAAGTTATCTTGGAAGGTTATAATCTTCCCACAACTGGTAGCTTACGCGTCCAGAGAACTAGGATCCGAGAATATCTTTGCGGTGTCCAGTTCAAAGTCTAGCACCCAATTGCGAATTGTTTGTTCTTCCGTGGCTTACCCATTGAAGTGGAACTAGGTTCCACGATCACCGGTCAAATTCTACCCTTACAGATCCTTCACAGACTAATATAAAATTAAAATATATTATTGAATAGAGAGTTTGACTGACTGACATGGTATACTTGGGTTCTGCGTTGGGTCTGGGAACGAAACCAGTATACTTTATATATATAAATTATGACGGAAATATTTAAAAGGGGGGGGGGGGGGGGGGGGG
>LDDX01000170.1:153094-169206 GCA_012184315.1 Arthrobotrys entomopaga
GATTTTTTGTTAAATCAAAAGGGTAAAAGACTCCTTGATTTTGATTTTTGGTGTATATAATCATAAGCTATAAGATTGCATGTAACCTGGTCTCGTTTCCAGCCTGCCTTTCGCTGGCCCACAGGGCTGCGCAGATCGATCTTTTAAATTTTTAGCCCTTCGGTATTTTAGAATAGAGATGCTAGAAGTTATAATTATATCGATCTTTAAAATGGACTCAATCAATGAATTGATCGAGCTGTATCTTAATAATGTCTCTATGATCTTTTTTTTAATCTGTTGATCCTATGATGGATATATACCCAAAACTATCCTAGCTTGGCGTAGAAAGGGACCGGTATAAAGAGTGAATGGAACCAACTTGCAGTTATTAGTGGTATCAGTATCCAGGGTCAGCTATATATAGTTAGGTAAGTATGATATCTATAAGAATTCTGGAAGTGTTAGTACGTATACATGATATGTATAGTGTAGCTTTTTGGTCTTGGGGGTCAACTAGTCGGTCTCGTCAACTTGGTCTCGTCAACTTGTCGGTTCCACAATATATACTCAAGTATATACTAGAAAAATTAAAAAACACTTCGAATTCTCAGATCTGCAGACCGCGTGTAAGCAGAGAATATACTTATACAGTCATCTATTCCACCTTTTATATCCACACAAAGGCGCCATACAGAAATCAAATAAATATAAAAAGAGCGACAAAAGGAATGAAAACGTACAAGACGGTCTGGAAATAACTAGATCTCTAGCTCTATAGCTATACCTTATAGCTATACCTCTATAGCATGTAGCTATATTGAAATCTAATCTAACGAATGATCGTATGATACAAGCCAGTCGTTATATAATATATATACCCAAAAAAAATCAACCAACCAAAAAGAAGCAGAATGAAGCCAGCGATCTCAACATCGTATCGTGTATCATAAAACCCATCCCAATAAAACAACAGAAAAAAAAAAATGCTTTAAAAAAAGATAAAAGGAAAAAAAAACCTATATAGTAGCATCATCAAAGACGATAGCAGCCTTGATGGCGCTCTTATTCCTCATAGACTCCAAACACTCCTCCCACTGTTCCAACTTGAACACCTTGTTGACAACCCCCTGTACGTTAACCTTCCCGGAGTCCAAATAACTAATCGCAGCAGGAAACATGTACGTCTCCGAAAAACTCCCAATAATGGTCAACTCGTCCCCGAAAATCTTTGCAGGACTCCACGTCACCCTCGCCGCACTCGAATAAACACCGTAAACGACCAATTTCCCGCCTCGTCTGACGTAATTGATCGAATCCTCCAGGATGGCAGTCGACCCTGTAGCTTCAACCACGATATCAAACCCGTACGGGTTCTCCGACTTGAGCTGTTCAAGCTGTTTCGCGGCTTCGGCTCTATCCCTCGAAAGATCGATATACACATCCGCAGCTTGCAGTTGTCTCGCGAGATCCATCTTGAGACCCTTGGGGGCAGCCATGACGACCTGACAGCCGCCGTTTTGACGGAGCATTTGCGAGAGTACAAGACCGGTAGGGCCGGCGCCAAACATCAATACTGACGAACCGAGTTTCGGAGCAATCTTTTCCAGGCCGTGGGCGGCGCAGGAGGCGGGTTCGAGGAGGGTGGCTTGGACGTCGGTTAGGTTTTGGATCTTGAAGACTTTGCCGGCTGGGTAGGCGCAGTATTCTGCGAATCCGCCATCCACTAATAACAAAAAAAAAATACCATCATTAATATCCCATTCTCCTTGCTTTCTTAACTAAACAAACGGGTCGGGTGTGGGTATGGCTGGGGGGATAATGTAGACGTACTGGTAACACCGTGAGCGTTGAAATTCTCACAAAGCAAGAGCTGTCCTCTACGGCAGTAGAAACATTCATTGCACAGCTCAGAGTTATCCGCCACCACGCGCTCACCGATTTCGAATCCCTTGACGTTTTTGCCAACGGCGGCGACAATACCGACGGTTTCGTGGCCGGGGATCAGTGGGAATTTCGCGATGAATTCGCCTTCGTGGATGTGTAGATCTGTGCCGCAGACACCGCAGGCTCGAACTTTGATCTGTATAGATACGTATTACGTTAATATCAATATCTACTTCTAGATATATATATATATATATATGGATTTTAGACGGAGGGTATATATATCGACGTACCAAGATATCACCGTCTCTGACTGTAGGGAGAGGAACTTGAACGATTCCAAATTGCTCTGGCTTCTCGTATCTATTATAAGGTTCCGACAAGTTAACTTTTAGTCAAGTTCCCACGCTTTGGAGAGTACAATTCAGATGGGGCATATTTCGGCCGATAAGAGTATGAAACGTGGGCATACATTGCATTGTCGACGTCATGGGTATTTTTGACATTTTACACACAAAGATATGGAAGGAGGAAGAAGGGTGTATATAAGCATACCTGAGAGCTTTCATGGTAGTAGGTAGCGAAGCCATCTTGAATAGTAGATTATTAATTATAAGAGGGGTTTTTAAAATCGAGGAGTGGGTATCTAAGCTTGGTGGATATTGATATCGATAAGAAATTTTGATTCTATCCGAAAATAATCAACAGTTTTCGATACGAGGCAGAAGTGGATAGTCTAGCTAGGGGCCTTCTAGAAATATATATATGGAATGAAATATATACTACTTTTTTAAAAAAAAAAAAAAAAAAAAAAAAATAGAAAGAGAATTGTGGAGAAGAAATGAGGGAGGGTATTTCATGTTTATATACCCAAGAAACCCCACGATTCATCGATCAACCAAAACTTTGAAACATACTTTTCTTTTTTCTTGTTTTCTTCTCAGATAATAACAAAAACCAAGGCAAAAGAGACCCTGTTCACGATTGAGACCGTATTTGAGACCCTTTCTCTACGCCAAGTAATCATCGATGCATCGTATGTATAAAAGGCGCCGAACCCTTGTTTTTTGGCAAAGAATTAAAGAGTTTTTCCCCTCCAAGTGTCGACGATCGCTTCACGATGGGAGGAGGAGGAGCTAGCTAAGCTAGCTGGTTTGGAAACCGGATGTCAATCAAGTTCATGTTGGTTGGAGGAGGGAACAAGGGGCGCTCTCCTAATTAACTTGGCTCCTCCAACTAGGTGGATATATATCGACAGGGGGGGAGCTCGACCATACATACTAGTTAGTACTACCAAAACGTTCAAATTGATCAAGGATTGATCGGTTGGTTCGGGACTCGGCTTGCTTGAAGTGGAATATGATTGAGAGATAATGCAATCAATGCATTCATTACCTTACTTACATCGTACATGATTGTGATATTATCGTGGAAGGGATTTTTGAAAAAGACACGTGCATATGTTTCAACGTCCGACTTGTGATATCATATGGTATAGAGTATTACAGCTGCACAAAGCTCCGATGAGATAGATGCACCCCCCACCCCCACGCTCAAGCTCACCTACTGGTGTATACCATACCAAAATATATTCATACGACTCGTAAAAACCCCTTATCGTGAAGTTTGCTTTTTTAAAAAAATATCACTTCAATCCTTCAGAATATTTTTAAAAAATAAAATAAAATAAAAAAAAGTCGGAGGTGAAACTCGGAATCAAAACTGGACCCCGGTCGACGCTGTTGTTCGAATTTGGACGGAAGCAGCGTACGCCAAGCCAGCTTCTCGGAACAGCGGCAACCCAGCTGAATCAAAAAAACCATACGATGGGATGTAACTCTTTCGACCGGTTGAATTGAATTGAACTGAATCGAATTGAATTGATTGTTCGAAAATATGAAACCGAGCAGGTCGGATGAAACCTTTATTATTTTATTACCAACTACAGCAAATGTAATGTACGATGATATCATGCCGAGTATGCTTCCTTTCACGTTAAAAAAGCTGTTCGGCACAGAACTCGGGGATCTTCAGCCCTGCTAACCAGCTTTGTCAGGCGGCACTCTTTCCAACAGCAGCAGCAGCACTCCATGCGACCTTTTTCCATCCATCCATGCAGAGTCCACCTCCTCCAAAAGCCAAAGACAGAGAGACAAGCGACATCATCATCATTATCACCGTCAAGCCTTGACTCCACTGTGGTAGTAGCACAGTAGCACAGTAGCTTAGTAGCTATAGGAGAGTGGGACGCGCGCGAGAGGAGGAGATGGCAACGACGACCCATCGCGACGACCAACACGACACGCCTCGTGCCAACAGACGCCCTCATCCCCGGCCTAATCCTCATCCTCATCTCGTAACCAAAGATGCCGTCTCCTTTATGGCCATCCTGGCTGATATCCTCAGACTGTACGTTCTATCACCACTTATATCTAACCTTTTAGGACACTTGATACTAATCGGATACATTACATGCAGCCAAGAGGAATCCCTATCAACAGCATACATCTACATGCATAAATACCGCAAATTCATCCGTGACTTCAAATCCACCCCAGACTTCCTCGACCCTCACGTATGTAACAAAAAAAAAAAAAAAAAAAAAAAAAAAAAACCCCTCTACCGTGCACCTGCCTCTTAGTCTCGAGGCTAGCTTGCCTCTATCAAAATAATTATTGAATATTGAATTAATTAATATTTTGTGTGCAGACACTAGCCCTAACCTCCCTCTCCCTCTCCACAAAAGCAACCGAATCCCCCCGTCGCCTCCGCGCCCTCCTAACACCCGCCTATACCCTCCTCCACCCATCCCGACCCCCGATCTCCGTCCCCTCCCACCACTACGATACCCTCCGCTCCACCCTCGTCACCGCCGAACTCCACCTTCTCCGCATTCTCAAATTCGAGCTCCGAGTCCCCTTACCCCACAATCACATCCCAAAGATACTCGACCTCTCCCTCTCTTCCATCCCCGGGGAAGATTACTACGATATATCACCGGAGAAGGCAGAGGAGGATAAGATTGTTAGGGTGAAGGAGACCTATCTCGGACGGCAGTGTGGCGGGTTGGCGACGAGGTGTCTGGGCGAGTATAGTATCGCCAATTTTTACGATGCCAGGACCTTGGCGTGTGGTGTCGTGAGGGTGGTTTTGGAGGAGAATGGGGTTCTCATTGCCACTACCGCTACCAATTACAGTAATAGTAAACATCACAATAGTAGTAGTAATAGTAATAATAATAATAACAATAACGGTGATGAAGATGTTGATGATGATTATGATGATGATGAGGGAGAAGGAGAGGCGAGGTGGGTTGAAATGGTATCCGGTGGTAACGTCGATCTAGAAGATTATAGAGATGTGGTGAGGGAAGTCAGAGAGGTATACGGTGGTGGAAGCGGTGGGATACAAGTTAGTGAGATCATTACCACTCGTACCACTACCACCACTACCACCACTGCCGTTCCCGCTGCAGTTGAAGGAGAAGAATGAAGATATAGATATTATATATATATATATTTACGTGTTTTGGATATCCGGCGTTATTGAGGTAGACTTTTTTAACTTTTTTATACGTCCTATTATACAAAAAATGCATTGCATTGTGCTCTTTCTATACGCACATACCCGCGGGTTATAATAAACCCATGCATCCCATCTATTTCAAAGAGAGGTAGAAGAGGTTTTTCCATCTCTCAGTGTGGAGATTTCATATCTTTTATCTTCCACTGTAACACCATACCCATTTGTTACCAAAAAAAAGATACCTAAATGATATCATAGTATGATATACCAACCAACTATAAGCAGTCCATCGTAGGTATACCCCAATATAACCCACCCTCCCATCCCAGAAAAGAAAAAACTGGTGAAAGATGTATCATATCAGATCATATATCCTTCTTTTGTATCCGCTCGATATACTTTCTCGACACGGTATTCCACGCCGACATGTATTTTTCCATACAGAGGTTTATACAAGTCTATTTAATATCCCCACCGAATGTGGTTTATATTAGCATTGATGCCTTCGGATGAGAATAGGAGGGTGGTGTGGGGGGAACGTACGGTTTCGCCTTTAGATAAATCGCCGGCGGGTTTGGGTACACATTTCTCGAAACAGTTTTCGGATACTTTCTATTAAATATAAAAGTCCCCAGAAATTTCTTAGTATAAATTCTAGAATATTCGATGCCACCGGGAGGAAGGGGCGTATACGTACGTCGATGAGAGCACGGGCTTGGTCTACCGCTGCTTCTTGTCTGATCTGTATATATGTTTCGTCAAGAGGTTATATTAGCTAGGTTTTATTTTATATGTATATATTGAGGTATTCCAGCTTTCGTTTGTTTATATTATATCATTATATCGTATCGTGGGATCTGGACGTTCTCTTTTCTTGATAAAGCTTTCGGTTTCTTTTTTTCTTATTTGATCTTGATTTGATGTCTGATTTTTCGGCTGGAGCTTTGTAGAGTATGTATATGTGTGTGTAGGTAGGTAGGTAGGTAGGTATATTCCTATGATGTATATATATATATAACCGGGTATTCGAACGAATGAACGAACCTTATCCATCCACTGCTGCTTCTTAGATTGAGTACTGGCGTTCATACCGAACGAAGATCCTAACGAGTCCATTTTCCCGTCTGTCTAATTCTTTCTTTCGTAGATATAGGTGGGTATGTGATATCAGGTCGAGTTTTGACTGTTTATTTTGCAATGATATATGGCCCGGTATATATCGGTAGCGATAGTAGGTAGCTTTGGGTATTATGCTATCGGATAATATCGGATAATCCTATCGAGGAACGGGATCACGGATTAGGTAGAGCGGAGGTGAGGGTGGTAGGTTTCGTTGGAGGATTTTTTTGATTATAGATGGGTTGACGGCGGGAGGATGTTGAAAAGTATTGATTGGTATCGTATCGTTATGGATGGATCTAGATTATTATTATGATTTTTTTTTTTTTTAGACAGCGAAGATTGTTTCGGGTAAGGCGTTTGTATCACGTGATTAGTTGAGCTTTCATGCTTTGCATTGATTGCGTGTTGAAAACTGCATGGCTGCGTCCTAGCTTGCTGTTAACGTTATCCTGCAGCATTCCGCCCCTCCTTGTCTGACTTGTATAATATATATACGGGATAAGACTTAGAATGATAATAGTAATAATCTTTTAAATTGAATATATAATTAAGTAATTGTAACGCTAGCGAACACGAGCCTACGCATGGTTACCGGTAATTACCTCAGAATTTTGACAGCGTGCTGTTTATATAAAATTAACATATATTTCAAACTGCACTACATTGACCATGGCCATAGCCGCCATATTAATGATTATTATTATATACCATTGCTCCTCCACATAACTGGCAGCTTAAATGCAATCTTCGAAAGGTACTATTTATATTTTCTGAGCCGGCATTATATTGTGTGCTCTTATAACCCCGTTTGCTGCGATCTTATAATATATCTAATTAAAATTAAATATTGCAAATGGAACCGTTCAATACGTATTATATTAACCCGGCGGGTACCCCGAAATAACGTATATAACCTCTTCAATTGATACTCTGCACGAGCAAGAACTAGCCACTTTCGTAGCACTACAGCGAGAATTACACAAAAAACACTCCTCAGACTATGAGCAAACCGAACTATATATATACCTACACTTTAGACTCTTCCCCGAAATAGCATCAATTAATTAAATCGAGCACCTCGAGCAAGCTATCCGACAAACAAGCATATAAATTGCCAAAGTAGATACAGATCAAGCTATTCACTCGCGAAAACTTCGAATTCTTAATATTCTCTCGGATTGGATGGCGAAGTTGAGTTATATCTCTAGACATGGGTTCAGGCCTTCGTTACTAGGGAAGTGAGTGTATTTTATATTTTAAGGTTGATGTTTTGGCTACAAATTTGGCTTATCATTCTTATGGTAGTATCCATGATGTAGAGAGAACTTGTGAAACTTGATATTAACGTTTTCAGCTAGACCCCAGTGCTATGTATGCAGCCGAATAGTCGACCAGGAGACTACGCACAAAGCCGGTGCTGAACTAACTTACTGGCAAACTACACTCGAAGCTCGCATCTATATCATCGGAAAAATGGAAGGATAATCAGCAGATTTATTCAGAAGCTACCAGAAAACCGAAAACTTGGAAACCCTGAACGAGGTTACGTAATTGATTTAACGGTAAAATGTGTCGACAGTCGATTTTGCTGGAAAGAATGTCATGTCGTAGAAATTATCCAATTTGGCGAGAGTGCTCGAAGCAATATTCGAGAGAACTGGTTCGACGGAAGATATTATTGATCGCGCTATTAAACTCGCAGAGATAGCATTAAATGCCGCGCCTACTACCAAACATCGAGTTGGCTATTTAAATATTTGATCAACTTCGGAGACAGACTAAAAAAAAAAAAAAAAGATCCGAACAAACTAGTTTGATAGAAGATCTTAACTGTATGCTTTACAACCCCAGAGCTCCTCGAGCTCAATCATAATGTCATTACATTGCAAACTTGCTGATGAAGATGCGTGGGGATATATCTTACCTTCAACAACAGTATCCCAAGCTAGCCGATGAATTCGAGTCGCTACGAGGCGCACTGGATTCGTGATCACCTAGAGACCAAACCACACCACTAGAGTTGTAAACTAGAATGCGCTATAGATTGGATCAGAAACTCACAGACAATATCGGAACGATTTGTGACTAACCTGGATTTCATAACATTCTTTTATTGCTTACAGAGGAGATGAAGAATATTACTCAATATATGCAATATATTCCCATTACCGTCAATTTAAACAAGTACCGCTGCGACGCATTTCTTGTCCAATACAACCAAATTAGTATGTTGTAATTATCAGAATTGAAGCTCAGGGATGCCCGAAAACATACCGAACAGTTGCGATCCTCTTAAATCAATAAACAATTGAAATGGTTTTAGGACGTCGCGCGTTTGCATTCATATTGGGAGATACTCGACCCTAACGATCATATTACCAATTAACCAGTAGTTTTATATCTGATAAATTCCGACAGGCTTGCTTAGCCAGTTACCACTTCATGCAGCAGGATACTATGAACACGCATTTACAAAGGCCGTGCTCGATACAACCATATCATCATCATATGCTTCGTCGATTATTATAAGATGCTAATATACAGACGTGGACAGACCATTCGCAGCCAGCAGCTGGTCGTGCTCTTCTGATCGCTATAGAATAAACACCAGATATCACATGCAAAGCCGGGCTTCCGTATATTGAAAAGGAGGCAAATATGTTGAAAAATTTCTATCAGAAATTCCACATAGAATATATGCTTCACGCTATCGCCGCGGAAAGACGACGACGTCCTTGAAAGCTTTGAAGGAAGGAAGGGGGGGGGATGCATTGATGTGAGAGATTCCACTTTGTGGCCCACGGACTCTCTTATCTGATAGAGATGTCGCAAAGATATTAAATGAAGTGATCTAGGATAATTATATGAAGGGATATCTATCAGAGACTTCACCAAGCTCCGAGGACACTGCATAACGCAGATGTTACCTTTATGGGAATCCGAAACGCCAAGTGGGTAAAACAAACCGGCCCAACGGGCTTTTCCTGTGTCCCATACATATATGTTCACTTAAGTACTCTGGTGTCTAAATCCAATCGTAAGACCTAAGCGCTGATTTTTAGAGGCCAGTTAACTAGTTAACTTTAGATCGACCTTATTATAATAATAATCACCAAATCGTAGACGTAAAGAAAGGTAACACCATCCAACCAAAGCCTGCCTTTTGACACTCAGGTAACCATAAGTTAACAACATCTTGCTCATCCGTATGAATTTAATATCTAACCAAGCGAACGCTACTTATCGTCTAGCGTTTCCAGCACTGCTTTAATCAAATGTTTGCCTGTTCGTTGATCGATACCAGCTTCTCACAATATATCCGATAGTAATTAATTAATTATTTACGAGAAAAATGTGATAGATGATTAGAGATGATTTTCATCCCATCTGAATACAGCGATGCATGGTCACTTTATAATAAAGATATCAAAATAATATAAGCTATCTCTTCACTTTTTAAAAGAGAATACAATTGGATGTATTAAACATGCAAAGAAGGCCAGCCCACCCTTATGAATCAATGACCCCCCATGCAAGACCGCATAAAAAAGTACCTCGAACGCCTCCATCGATCGATTCGAGGATGATAATAATAAGCAAAGGTGGAGAAAAAAAGATAAAAGGAGCAGAGAATAGTGTCATCGTGTACGCGCATGCTAATACAGAAAAAAAAAAGAAAGAAAGAAAGATAATGTTTTAAACACCCCCTCGCTATACGCTACCACCCCTCCAGACGAACGAACGAACGACTCATTCGATAATATACACACACCCATCTTAACCATGATACCACCGCCATAACACCTTCAAAACAGCTATAAAAAAAGCGAGAAAGGCAGAGAAAAAGGAGAGAAAAGCAGAGAAAAAGTAAAAATCTACTCCTCCTCCTCCTCCAAACAAGCCATATGCCCCATCCGCTCAGCATACTCCTCCACCCCCCTCCTCTCCCCCTTCTCATCCCTCGTCAAGTCCCGACTAAAATCCCACCCAACCATCAAAGCCCACTCGTTCCACAACTTTTCATCCCCCTGCAAAAAATACCGACTCCGTCTCAACCACTCGTGATCGGAAACTTCACTCCTTCTCGTCCGTGTCCACAAATCCACCGCGGCAGCGTACCTCTCCTCCCCTAACCTCCTCCGAATCTGAGAGTTTAAAAGAGCGTTATGGTCTAGCAGATGCTTCATCTCCGCGTTTCGATCGGGTAACGGGAGTAACATATTCTTAGGCATCATGTGCAACTGAATCGTTGTTTCCTCTCCTTCCTCCCCTTCTCCTCGTTCTTCTTCCGCTCCATCACCAGAGTCATAATCGTACTGCGGTTCTTGTTGCTGCTGCTGCTGCTGCTGTGGTTGTTGTCCTCGTGAGAGATTATAGCCGTTATTACTCGCGTGGGTGTAGTTATTACTATTACTATTGCTATTGCTATTGCTATACTGCATCTTTGGCGAGTGTACCGGCGATTGCGGCATCATTTGTAACTGCTGTAATGATTGCGTGAGAGCTGAAACGGGGGGTGTCATGTGACTGTACTGATAATCTCTCGAGTTTTTCCTACTAGGTGGGAACGAGGGGATTCTCGGAACGTAACTGAACGGTGATAACGGTTCGACATCGAATTCCAGATCGTTGGGGGAGACGTTTGAGCCATCTCTGATATTGTATGATGATGACGATGTTGTTGTTCGTCGAGGGGAGGTGAGAGGGCTTCCCGAGCGGGGTGAGCTGCTGCTGGTGCTGTTACTCCGGATTATAAGACACGCGTTGGGGGAGGAACCCAGTTGGTAGCCGGATGAGGAGGAGCGTTGTTGTTGTTGTTGTTGTTGGCGGTCTTTGGAGGAGGTAGTTAGAGAGGAGGAGTAGGATGGCGAACGGCCAGAGTTGCTGCGACGGGAAGGGTGGGCGAATTGGCTGTTGCTGCTGCTGTTGTTGTTGTTGTATTGGTGGTGATGGTCTTCGGTGAGGTAGGAGTCTGCTGAACCGCGGCGGCGGGCGGGGTGGACGAATCTGGCGGTGGAGTTGGTGTTTGGGGAGAAGGGCTGGTTGGAGCCGGACGAGGAAGGCGGCGTGGGGATGGGGATTTGGCTGGAGAACGGGATCGAGATGTGCGGTTTGCTCGACATTTTTTTTTTTTTTTATTTTTAATATAATAATATCAACGAAAGGTGGATAGGAAGGAGTGTGTGAATTGAAGAAGGTCAAGTCTTGAAGTCGGATAATAATAATCGAGAGTGAATTTATTTATTTTATTTTATTTTCGAATTGATTGATAAGTATATATATTTTATAACCCAGCGTCGGAGGCTGGACTGATGACGGACGGTATTTGAACAGTTTCGACGCGCATTAATTGAATCTGGGAAGCTACCCAAAAATATCAAGCACGCCTAGATACTTTAGTAGCTGAGTGCTTAGCTTGGGTATATATTATTGTATATCCGTATATACAAATCTCGAAAGAAGAACGACGGCAGCAGTAGCAGCAGCAGCTAGAAAGAAAAGAACCGGATATCACAAGCAATTTAAATACTTTATCCCTCGATTAGCAATCTTTTCAAGAAACTTATAAAAAAAGGTGACAAAAAGAGAGGGATTTAAGAAAAAAAAAAGACCAACGTTTACGCAATAATATGATACCCCGCTGCAGCGCTGAAGCTAGTTAGCTCGTTCGTGCTACCCCAGACCTCGACTCCACCTTAAAAGAAAATAAAAAATATCGCACTAATGCAGCAAGAAGATCCGAACAGAGATAAGTGAAATGTGAAAGAAAATATATATATATATACTCTTAAGTACTTGAGCATGTATATATGTCTAGGATTCAGGGTTATAATCGATAGGAAAAAATTTAAAAAAAGGTAAGGGTAGTGTGATAATATAACGATATGAAATATCAATGGTCCGGTATCCGGATATATTCAACTGTAGCTCTGGAGACGATGTGTGAGAGATCTGATATGGTACCATATCAAGAATTCAAGAGAGAAAAAAAGCCTGGGTACCCTACTCCACCTTAAGTACTACTTCCTCCCATCACAAGTTACTACCAAGTAATCCCAAGTCCCAGCTAGCATGAAATAGAAGCTATCACGAACAGAGGGAGAGAAAAAAGGGAACCTCACTTGTACTTGAAGGGAAAAAAAAAAAATAAAAAAAAATATGGCACAGTACAGTGAATGTGTGGCCACCTGCAATTTGCCCGACATGAACTACTTGCTGCACCTTGCATCGCGCTATCGCACTTACACTCCCGTCCCCAGCCTGTCCATGCAGCCAGCCAATCGAGCAAATACTCGAACCAATCGATTCGACCGGGGCAGATACACCATTCATGCATTCCACCAAAAAAAAAAAAAAAAAAGCACCGTGAGGCATTTCTTCGCAGCTTCCCTTCGAATCCATTCCCATGCATCGCGTGGGTGGGTAACAATGTCCCCTTCTTCCTTCTAGTTCGAGTAGCTTCTTTCGCATAAAATTAAAAAGCCAATAGTATACTATACAAATAGCCCATTCCCATCGCATCATTCCGATTTCGAGATTTTTGTTTTTGAAATTTCGAAAACGGGTAAGCTAAGGCGGGGGCCACTGCATCTATAAAAAAGAGTGATCGAGTAATTAGATTGAACAAACCACTCCCATGCGAACAAGTATGACTATCGGACGAAACCGGAATGGAAAAAAAAAAAAAAAACTGTCAGCTGAAAGAAAAAAAAAATCACACAGCCCGGTCGGACCGAGTACAAAAGCGACACGATGCCGGCCGAAATAGCACCCGTGAGGTTATAGCCGGCTAGGTCATTACAATAATTGTTTGCACAGTACAAGCCGAACGAAACGAAACGAACGGATCAGCTGGCTAGCTTAGCTACCTGCATGGAAACTTCAGAAAAAAAAAATTACGCCTCGTTCGTGCCGGATTTGGGTAGTCTTGTGGTCAAGAAGCTCAGCGAGGGTGATTTGGTGATACGAATGGCATATACATCATACTACTACATACCACACCTGCAAAAGAAAGGGTAGTAGCAAGTTCAGCTCGCCCCGTTCAAAACACTCTCGGGCGTTCGCGTATTTCGATGCGTGTGGCTAGCGAGAGATACTTTTAACTCCAGACTAACTTTTAACCTCCCCCGCGCCGCGAGTAACCTCAATAACGTAACGTATGGTAACGCATAAGGTTAATAATGCATTGGGAACACAAAAATTAATTATATATCGTCATGATAGCATCATTCGTTCGATAATTTTCTTCGAGTCATACCATTCGTTATAATACCCGAAAGGAGTCAGAAAAAAAAAAGGAAATCTGTCTATAATACACTTCTATCGACTCGATGAGCAAACAGAATAAGAATAAACGTGGATGGTCTAACGTTTATAACGGATACAGCACACACTCTCTTCCCCTCCCTTCCCCGTTACAGTTGTAGTACACTTCATCCAGCGATGACCTCCCATAACAAACCGCAAGGAAGAAAAAAAGAATGAAGCAACCGTATGCTAGGAAGTCAAAAAGGGAAAAGAGAGGTCTGATTGATTTTTTATTGATGTGAGAGGAGAGGGTTCTATAAAAATTAAATTTTCTTCTTCAACCAATGATAGATACCAAAAGAAAAAAAAAGAGTAAAGAGGTTAGGAGAGTATGGAGGATCAGAACTTAGAATCGAGTTCTGTCTTTGCTCTAAGTTTAATTCATCATGACTTCATTTTACAGGCGTTTATTTGGTGGCATCCTTGAGGTATCTATTTCGAGAAAAAGTCAATACAATTAGTACTAGAAAATGTAGAGAGTGAGTGACAAGGAAGGTGGGGACATACGCGATGAGGTCTTCTCTTTCCTTTGCCTTCTTGATACCAGCGAAGGCCATCTTGTTTCCAGGCATGTACTTCTTTGGGTCGGTGAGATAGGGGTCCTTAAAAAAAAGATCAAATTGTTAGAAATTTCAATCGCAATTTCGTTATATTGAAGCTAAGACGATATAAAAGCATCAAATTCACAGCCAAATGAACAAATAAACGTCAAGGGTGTAAATTTGGTTTGCGAAATGAAACTGCGCCAACCAAGCAAACGGTTGTTGTGGCGAAACCGCCAGCGAAAAAAAATTATTCGTTTGCGAACGAAAAAGATAGGAAGGGTCCCGTCCTGTCGACGTCATTTTTCATGCACGGTGATCACCAGCTGCACCGCAAAAATCGCATCGGCGACATCATCCGCAAAAGAGACATCTATTCTACGGCTGCAGTTGCCAGTATTGATCTCTTCAACGTTGAATAAATCTTCGAAAAAGGACAAAGAAAAAAAACTTCCTTCAAATCGGCATAGCAGAAGAAACTCGTCATCTCAAAGACGTCGTGAGAGTGAAAAGAGAAAAAAAAACCTACCAAAGTCTCCTCGGACCAAGTAACACCAGCCTTCTTGTTGGCATCAGAGTATCCAAATCCCGAAACGGAGCCCGAATGTCTGCCGAAAAGACCGTGGAGGGAAGGTCCCTGACCGTTCTTGCCGGCTTCGATGCTGTGGCACTGTGTGCATCGTTGCTATCCTCACGAGTCAGCTTCTTGATCCGCTTTGAAAAATGTAGTGTAACAAAGATAGAAGGGAAGGAAAGGGAAAGTAAAAGAATACCTTGAAGGTCTTAGCACCCTTTGCGATATCTGTAGAGTCAATTGATGGCGGTTAGTCTCCGCGATGATCAAGTCCTCACTGTCGTTCCAAGATTGTATCCGTCGACGTTGATGAGTGTGAGAGAGAACGAACCTGGCATTTTGGCAGAATATATAAAGGCTCAAACGAAAACAAAAATGAGAAGAAGAAGAAGGCAAGTGATGTTTTAACGAAAGGATTCGTGAGTGATGAATACTGCTGAGAGTTGAGTGAATTTCGTAGGAAGAAAAGGAAGTCTCAGGTTTTAAATTCTAGAAAAGAAGAGTGAGGAAAAATCAACCGGGTGAGAAAGAAAGAAAAATCAGAAAAAAAAAAAAAATTGAAATTTCTCGCACGGCGGAAAAATCCCGGTGCACTCCAAACCCGGCAGCACCTCTTCACTGTGGCATGGTCATGGACATATGTAATGTATGTAGGCAGGTACAAGGACGCACCAACCCTCATCCTACGCTTCTTCCTCATCGGTATCGGCTGGTCTTCCTTATTTTCTTTCTCACAGTTTTCGGTCCGTATTGTGATTTGTGTCTCTTTTCTGTGGGCCTTTTGTCCGGGTTCTCCCGCGGAGAGTGAAAAAAATTAGGGAGAGCTTGCCGGGGTCTGCTATGTTTAGTGGCCAATCAGCAGCCGGTTGTTAACAATCAGACCGAGTTTTCCCCTTGCCGCAGTGGTCTACCAACTAACCGAGACGGGCTTGGTTTTCGATTCGGCATCATGACAGGGCTCTGTTGCTAGCTCGGAGCTGCTGCTGGCTGTTTGGGCATTCAGACGGTTTTCTACCACTGTAGCTTAGACTGGCATTTATATAACAATTAAGAGCCGCGACACCTTGACAACAAGACTACGCGACACCCAGCTGTATTCTCTGACCGGGTGTCGATGGCGTTGGCTCGCAAGCTCAATGGATTGAGTCTGCGTGTGTGCTGGTTTTGGGGGGGGG